>JAMZAV010003583.1:0-67904 GCA_024449915.1 Sweltsa coloradensis
TTTAAGTTTAGCCGCGAACGGGACTAACTAAATTATTGTATTATCGTATCAATATCATTCAATATAATTCTTCTCTAGCAAAATTATCATCTCTACCGTTTAATTTATTTTAAAAACTTAGAATACAACACAATATAATCATCACACACCAAAACTGTATTTCATTATCTTACAGATCACAGGCGGCGCCATATTCCCTAACCAGTTGATGCGTCCTTAATCCAAATAAACAAACCGATTAAGTGGTCCAACAAAAGAATGCAGGTGGCTCGAAATTGTTTTTCCAAAATAACAACTTTGTCATTTTTACTCACGCTAGCTCAGCGTGGATCTAGCACACGGAGGAACTCGGTGATCTAGCAGAGATAATGTCTGCTTGCGTTGGTAAAAGATATTTCTCTATCATACACAAAGGCAACATACCTTTTTCCGCGCATTCATTCTACCCTCACCAATACCAAGCATCAGCATTCTTTCGTTGGAGCAAGTATTGCCTACCATTAATTCAATCTATTTTTTTGTCAATTTCGTAGCAAAAGTGCGGAAATTTTTCAATATCGTGTTTTGTACGAGGGGATTTGTTTTCAAGAGTTTTCATTATTATGAACGAAAAACCGAAAAAAATTGAATTTAAGCAGAAATTGATAATATCAGATTATGGTTCAAGAGTCTCTCACGTATTAATTGTAGGCAACTTGAACCGTTATTCATTGATTGATTGGATATTGCATAACATCCCATATTAATGCACTTTGGCTAATCGAGACGATGAGCGGTGATAGATGAGGATGAAGTATGAATATATGAAGGAGTAAAAACCCGGTACCGGCACGTAGCCAACTCCTTTCGAAAAGTAACAAGAAGACCAACGGCTTTACCTCCCATCGAAAAGGACGGTGAATCTTTGACAATCATTTTGTTTCCACCACTAATCCGGACTGCCGAGCAGACGTCGAGGAAAACAAAGCCGTGACACTTGCTTTCGAACCCTCCATCTGCTCTTACCAGCGGTATACGTGAGTTTCAGGGCAAAGCGGTCAACCACTCAACCCATGGCCACGCCCGATTCTGCATAACTTCGGTGTTCGAGTGGGAACCGGTAAAACGAGCTCGGCTAAATCGCTGGCTTGAGCCGGTATTGATAATTCCTGTCCTGGGGGCCTAGCCTCGACGAACTTTTCGGAATCGGAAAGTACTTTCCGACAAGAAAAATCGTAAAGCTTAGCCTCGACGCTGGATTCGGATTGAGATCCCGATTTTCTAGTCGAAACCGAACTTTTGAATCCGACAGCCCAAACCCCCAACGGAAACATTTCCGACAAGGTGACGTCAGAGTAGGAAGCCATCTGATTGGTTGACAGTCACATGTGCAGAGACATGTGTGCGATGTTTTCAAGATGGACGCTCTGTTGATGGTGCTGTCGCAAGTTGCTGTTTTAATTTGTCGATGTATTTTGACGCTGAGAAAATAAGATTTGTGAAAGGGAGTGGGGAGAGAGAGAGAGAGAGAGAAGAGAGAGAGAGTTGCCGCAGTTGAATTTTCCAAGTCCGCTTTGCGAGTTTTATTTGGCCTACGCAAAAATCGTGAGTGTCCTTGTGGAGGGTCTTTGGTCTCATCACACCCGTCATGTATTCAGTGGTATTTTTATTATTTACTGGGAAGAACCGAAGAATAGCTAGGCCTAGGCCTAGGATTCTAGATAATCGTACCTTAACCAAACAATAGAAAAACTGGTAGGGCCTAACCTACTAGGCCTAGCCCTTAGGCCCTAGACCCTTACGTCCTAGCTAGGCCCTGAAGTTTTGCCTAAGGGAGGGTCTAGGCCCTACTAGGCCTAGGCCTAGCCTAGGTCTAAGCCTAGGGCCTAGGCCTAGCCCTAACCCTACCCTAAGCTAGGCTAGGGGATAGGTCTTATGTCATTTGCATTACCCACACAAAGGCCTAAGCTAAGTCTATTTTTTTTGTGAATGCTAAAGCCAACAAAACAGCTTAATTATTGGATTAGGCACTCCCTAGCCATATCCCAAGTTAAGGGAAGGTCATTGGTCTAGGCCTAAATAGGCCCTAGGGCTACCTATGGTAGGGCCTAGCCTAGGTAGGCCCTACCCCAAAGGATTAGGCCTAGTAGGCTATAAATAATTGTAAGCTAAGCCTAGCCTAGGCCCCATCAGGTCTAGGCCTTGCTTTTTTTGTTAGGGCCTAGGCCTACTGTAGGAAGTAGGTTACCGGTACCAGTTAGCTAGGCCTACCTGTGGGTGGTTAGAAAGGCCTAGTGTAGGGCCCTAGGCTACAAGTCATAGGCCTAGGCCCCTACTCTTTCTTCTGTACCGGTAGAGATCATTGATCGGCACCACTGCAAAATGAGGTAACGCCAAAAATTCCCTACAAGGACACACACCATATGCCGCTTAATTTGCTACAAACCCAGTGATAAAGTAGCACTGGTACCTAGGCCTACTGTCTAAAAACATTAGGCCTAGTCACTACCGGTAGCCTAGATAGGCCTATCTAAAGTCACTCGCAACTTACGAACTTGCGTGTAGAATTTTGGAATAAAATGTAGGGTATAAATGTAAAAAATGTAAATGTAGGCCTAAAATGTATAAAATTGACATTGTAAAATTCTAGTGCAGCAGCAACTCTTGGAATATATACTCTCTTCCTTCTCTTTACCTCAGCTCAGCGTCAATTGCAAAAATTGAATTGAAAGCTGCAACGGCATCAATAAAAAAACTACGAATAAAACTAGAATTTAGTTCATAATGGATGATATACCCTTTTGAAGTAAAAAGTCTGTCTGAACCTGTACCCCGATCCTTCTTCATTTGAAGCATTAGATTCATGTGCTAATATTTAGCACTCGAGTCTGCTTAGTACGTAGCGAGCAAGTGCAGTCAGCTTTATGCGTTCCAGATTTAGGCCTACGCTACGCCATGCATAGAACTGCGTGCAAGCGAGTCAATGTAGATTTTCATAATTTATTTTGCTTGTTAGCAATTTTGAAGCCACTGAATATTGACATCCTTAACCACTGCACCAAGTGACACAAAAACAAATGTATCATACAGGCATACCTGGGGGAGTTCCTTTTAAAAGGAGCTTATAAAAGATTCAGTTCATCAATTAAAAAAAGAACTTTTATAAAGTCTTTAAAGTTCCTTTTTACACCCTTCCCTCTAAAAAAGTTTAAGTTCCGCATAAAAAGGAACTAAAGTTCCTTAAAAAGGTTCCCTTTTATTTTTAACTTTTTTAATGCGACTGCAGAGTGACTGACGTGCAACTTGCAAGCATGCGTATTGCGTACGGCTGTCAAAGAGCACGGTGAGCGGTAAGGTCATGAATCATGATGATACGTATGATATGAAAACTAGGAAAACGCTTAAGTCCTGCCGCGTTGTTGGATGAGCGTAATTGGTGCATTGAGCTGCCATGTGTTATTTGTATTTTCTGTTGTTCTGTGAAAAAATCATATCTAAGTTGAACTTTTTTAAGATTAGGGCTAAATTAAATGAAATTTAAAAATAACTTAAATTTTTAATCAATCGTAATTTTAAAAAAAGGAAAAAATCATAAAATTGCAATTTTCATGAGAAAAGAATTTTCCGATTGCGCTCAAAAACGTAGCAGTTTCTAAGTTCAGAGATTTCGAAGGCCTCCATAAAATTTCATCGCAATCGGGAGTATCGGTTTTAGCCGGAATTATGTGGAAAAACAGACAAAAAATACAACAAAAAAAGAAAGAAAGAAAAAAGAAACATTCAGGAATTTTTTCTCCAGTGTAGGCCTAGTAGAATGAAATCTTTGCTTCGCTCGCTACGCTCATCTAATTATAAATGATCCATAATGGCAAAGTTGTTTGCTAACGCTAACAAATCCTGAAAAGTTGGTGCAAGTACAAAATTGACTACTTAATATACTGGAACGTTTTAAGGAACTTTCTAAAAAGTCCCTTGAAAATATGAACTTGATCAATTAAAAGTTCCTCAACCATTAAAATAAATCAAGTTCCTTAAAGTTCCGGGAAAATGGAACTTGTTCTTTTAAAAAGTTCCTTCTCTAAGTATGCGTACAGGTTGAACGAATTCTTTTAAAGAAATGGCATAGTCAAGTCTTTTTATGTTATGAATTTCTAGGCCTTCCTATTGTAAGAAAATTATTTAAAGAACATAAGGTATGCAGGGTGTAGGTACAATAGTTTTTACCCCGTTTACATTGCTAGAGTTCGATGCAGGTTATGCGGTTAAAATAATTCATAGTTTAAACGGACACTGGTTTCAAGGCCAGTTGAGTTCATTTCAACCCGCATACATTGCTAGTAGGCTAATAAAACAGTAATGGGGAAAGATCTATCATTGAATTGCAGTATATCACACAATATTTTTGTTTATTTGTATAGGCTATAGGCCCTACAGGTAATGTGGAATTAGGCAAGTTGGTTTTGTAGTTAGTAATTTATTATAATATTTGAATGCTTAATAAATTGAGAGATTCTTCTCCTTGGGGACTTTTTCTTAGGCTGTGCCGCTGTAGCCAACGATCCACTCCAGACACTACAGGTACCAGTAGGCCAACTGCAAGTGCTGGAAGGTCTAGGAGATTTTAGAGGCACACCCATTGGCAGCTAGTTGATGCCCACCTTCAGGAAACTGTCAACAAAAAAAATCATGTAGTAGCCTATTGAATTGTGTGCTATAGCCCTACTACTTGTAATAAAAATCTGGATGACATTAATTTTGGCCTAGGCCTAAATCATGTTCTTCTTTAAATTACTAAGCCTGATTGTTTGATTTAATTTTTTTTAAATATGCCAGCTAGTTGTTATGAAAACTAAGTCCTACGTATATCACAGTAGGCGAGGCCTGAATTTAATTTGAATCTCAAGTGGCCGAGGAGAGTTTGGTAGAGAATGTGAGTGCCGGTATTTGTCTTTGAGATAATTTATTCACCAAGTTCAATTAATCTACATTATAGTCTTCTTTATAATAAGCCACCACCTTTTTAGAATAAGTAGTCTTAGGCTACATGGCCAAGATTTTAAAATACATAGGCCTAACGCCTAATAGCTTTATCCATTAGGCTTTTTACATTAGGGGCCCAAGTAATTTTTGACATTATTTTTCGATACATATCTGCGTAGGCCTTGGTATGCTACCGGTATAGATTGGTGATATTTTAAAAAGTCTGACCTAGACCTATGGTCTTACAATAATTATTATATTTTAATTTATTTGACGTAAGTTTATTGTAACTTCTTGTTTGATGGCCTGAATAACGGCAAATCATAATAGGCCTATGCTAAGTAAAAACATGAGACTGCAGCGCTGTCTGATGGGCTTCTAAACCTGCCGTATGTTTGACGGCAGAGCACGTTATACGTAAGCAGCCCACTAGAGCCGGTTTACTGACCACACTTGCAATATGTAGGGCTTACCCCTGCCCCCACCTGCCCTACATAAAATCTTACCTCTTCACGACATCAGTAACTCATTCCATGTGCTGATTACTGCAGGGGCTAGGGTACCGGTGCTGAAAGTACAGTAGTCTAAACGGTTCTTCATTTTAAGCTGCCGCACGACCATAACAATCATAGCGTTGTTGAATAATTGCATCTGTAATAAAATAATAGTTTTTAGTTCAAGTTCTCTAGCATTAGGCACTACTTTATTATATATTCCCCGTTTATATTACTAGCGTCCAACGTGGGCTGGAACGCGGATTACAATTTTTGAGGTTTTTTCCCGACATAGGCCAAACCTAAATTAAGGTCCCCTGAATGCAATGCACACTACATTACAATGATCTGATATGACCTAAAGATTGCCTATCAAGCCGATGGTTTACGTCCATGTTTAGGTCTGACAATGCTCTCTAGGCCTGTTTGTAATTCTAGTGAGTCAGTAGGTTAGGCGTAGGGCCTAGGCCTAGTGCATGGGCTGGCCTAGAGTTGTAACAGTGTTGAACCTAACCTAGTCCTATGCTTTAGTTTGGTAAAGGATTGTCCCTTGTGTATCTAATGTAGGCCCTACTTCCTAGGCTTATGCACAGGGGCCTAGGGCTTGAAGTTCCCTGGTCCCTATTTTAGGTTAGGTGAAGTCAGCTCAGGTCTTTCGTAGGCCTAGATTAGCAGATACTACATAGGCCTACTACTTGTGACAGGGCTAGATTTGTGTGCATAAATTTAAACAAAGGTAGGTCCTTTATGATGAACTTTATGATGTTTAGGGTCTAGGTACTAGGCTAAGATAAACATACCTCAATGAACCTCGTAGGCCTATCGTTGGGTAGGCCTAGACCACCAGAATCCTTGTTCTTCTTTTGCTGATGCAATATTTCAAATAAGATTGCATGGCATTACTCAAGAACTGACGCCTAGGCTCCTAAAACCCGATTTTGAAAAGGTCTTGGGAACATTTACGTCTACAGATGACACTTGTCAAGTCCCATGTGTTATTTTGTTTACTAAAAGTGGGCGAAGGACACTGCCTTCAAACCTTGTCGTTCCCACCGCTCGCAGTCTGAGCGCTCTCCCATTGGTTGAATAAATTATGTTCCGACAACGGCTGGATAGTTGTCGGAAACTTTACGAATTCGGGTTCCTCAATCCGACTGTCGTAAAATACCGTCGAGGCTAGACTTTCCGAAATTCGGTTTTTGTGGTCGGCCGAAAAAATGCTTTCCGACAGTTCGTCGAGGCTAGGCCCCTGGGGGGTGAGACTCGACTGGACTCGACTTCCACGTGGTTTTGAATTATCTGATTCCGACCATAAAGAAACATTTCCGACATTTGGTAGACTCGAGTTTCGATTCCAATTTTCGGAATCATTCCGTGACTTGCGGCTGTGGCAAAGGATTTAACCATTGTTAAGCCAATCGGAAGCTTCGTTATAAAATCCACCGCCATGATTATGTAAAAAGAAACTAGCCAGCCGCATATTTATAAGGCAGTGAGTTTTTGTGCAGCCGTGTTTTTTTTTTTTTATCTTATGTACGCAAACAACGTCAAATTTAAGGTATGTTTGTTAGTGACTATGTTTATAATAAACAATAATGGAAAAAAGTATTGTGCAACAATAAACAACTTATGAAGAGTCAAACAAGTGTACTGTCGACCAACAAATCACGAAATATTCAAGTATTTAAGCAAAATATAATGCTATGTTATCGAAATAAAAATCGAGGATTTTGTTGTTTACAAATTTACGACTGTCGGAAGTGTTTCCGTCAACCAAATAGCAGACGGAATCGAAAGATTCGTTGAGTCTACCGATTGTCGGAATACAGCTCGGAAATCAACCAAACCACGCGGATTTTGCGTCGAGTCTCACCCCCCTGGTGGAAGTTGTCCAATACCACGTTGAAAGTGCAATATTTTCAAAATGTGTTCCCACTGAAAGATACACCACGAATGTAGTGATTTAATATGTACAGACTTGGATAGTGTTCGAAACGTTAAGCAATAATCAATCAATCAATCAATGTTATTAGTTTCACTATTGTGTCACCCACAGCGATGACGACCGCGACGTGAGAAACCCCCTTCCTTCCCTTACCCGTGGCTGGTTCTGACCAGCATGGCTCTCTTCCCCATATCCACTAGGCTAGAGTGGTGCATTATGACCTAACGGTTGATGCACCCTTAATTCAAATAAACAAAAAAAAACAACACCTTATATTTTATTAACTTAGAAAACAATATAATAAAGAAACAACAAAATCAATATTTTGTTTTTCACTGTTTCAGGCGTCGAAATGTTACCTAACCGGTTGATGCGCCCTTGATTCTCACGTCGTCGTTTTAAAGTAATATCACTCCTGTTTTGGCCCGGGGTAGAATTGGTCCAGAGCATGGCTTTGCTATCGTTCAAGGCGATTTAAGAGAAATCACCTCGCAAACATCAGCTTGTATGAAGGGTAGTACATTACTCTCCAGAATGTAGAGGCGAGCTCTGGCAATCGTCGTCGGGGACCTTGCCCCCTTCCCTTGACGACCTCCCCGACGACGATGACGACAAAGACACCACGAACGATTACAAAGTCAATGTCGACCACGGCGTGAGAACCCCCTCTGCCTGTCCCTAAGATGGCTGATTCTTACCAGAATGGGACGTTCCTCCCCATATACCCTAGGCTACAGGAGCGCATTATGCCCTAAACGGTTGACGCGCCCCCAATTTAAATCAACGTTTACCTTCTGTACGCCCCGTCTGGGCCCGGGGTAGAATTGGCCCAGAGCATGGCTCTGCTAATCGTAAAAGGCGATTCAAGAGAAAAAGTCCACCTCGCAAACATCAGCTAGAAAGAGCGGATATTTTACTCCCCGAACCTAGAGGCGAGCTCTGGCAATCGTCGTCGGGGACCTTGCCCCTTCCCTTGACGACCCCCCCGGCGACGATGACAATGACACAACGAACGATGACAAAGACGATGACGACCGCGACGTGAGAAACCCCCCTTCCACCCCTTACCCGTGGCTGGTTCTGACCAGCATGGGCCCCTCCTCCCCATCCCCCTTAGGTTTTGTGGTGCATTATGCCCTAACGGTTAACGCGCCCCCAATATAAATTAACGTTTACCTTCTGCAGGATTCTTGCCAACATGAGGGGGCGGTTCGGGCACAGAGATAAGAGACGCGAACAACTAACAAAAGACGTCCAACTAAAACGGTATCAGTATATTGATTTTATTTATTTTTTAGCTGTACTTATAGTTTTTATACTTATTATTTTCTCTTCTTTTTTTACTTAGAGCAAAACGCAATATATTTATAAAACACACCATAAACATGGGCCCCCTCTGTCCACCTCGCATACATCAGCTAGTAAGAGGGGAGTATATTAATCTTCTAAACTAGAGGTGAGCTCTGGCAATTGTCTGTCGGGGACAATTCCTCCATCTCTTGACGACCTTTCCTACGACGATGACAATGACACAACGAACGATGTCATAGACGATGACGATCGCGACGTGAGAAAACCCCTTCCTCCCCCTACCCGTGGCTGGTTCTGACCATCATCATCTCCTCCCCATATCCCTAGTCTAGAGTGGTGCCTTATGACCTAACGGTTGACGCGCGCTTTATTAAATTAGACTAAACATTAAAAATGTTGTCGAATCATTTGACTTAAAATTTAATAACATTTTTCTTTTGCCAAAACCATCATCTCTTATCATTCTCGATCAATTTAAAACAACATTCAAATTTAAACACACAAACAACTCAATGTATTGACTTACAATATCACAGGCGGCGCAATATGACCTAACCGGTTGAAGCGCTCTAGTTCTTATGTCGTCGTAAGACTGTCAGATTCAAGAATGGATTGATTGATTGAAGATTGGATGATCTGAATTGTCAGGTGAATTAAGAAGATTTATGCTGCATCTTAAAAAACACAGCTATATGTAGGGGAGTATTTTACTCGTCGTCAGGGGCTTCTTCCCCTTCCCTTGACGACCTTTCTGATAACGACGACCGAACGATGAGAAAGACAAAGACGACCGCGACGTGAGAACCCCCTTCTTCCCTTACCCGTAGCTGGTTCTGACCAGCATGGGCCCCTCTTCGCTATATCCACTAGTCTAGAGTGGTGCATTATGACAAAACGGTTGACGCGTTCTTAATCCAAATAAACCAAAAGACGTCGAATGATTATAATATAATAATTATTATTATTATAATATTATTGTGAAATAATTTAAAAACTAGTATAGTTATCGAAACATATATTCAAGAAGTGTACGAGATATTATCTAAAGTAAGATATATTTAAATGTTTGAAATACTTGATAGACCAAGGTTCTCATTACGAGGAAGGCGGCACGTTGCGTTGTACACATGAGGAATCGACGAAGTAAGACGAAGTCTATCTTTTTTGAAATAAAAACAGATTTACTAAGAAGGACCCTTCATTTTGACTATCGATCTGTCAACGTTCATCTGAATCACGGATATCTCCCAACAAGAGAAAATGTTGTTCCCAGAAGTGACACATGTGATGTACCATAACAAACCGTACCGTACTTCATCATTGTTAACATAATGTACCAGGTATGATGCCTTGCGAACGCTGTTTGTTCGTCTATCATGACAACGGCGACAAATTTTTACATTTTCTCATTCAAAGTAATTTGTATATTCAAATTAATCACCGTCTGGGCCCGGAGTAGAATCGACCCAGAGCTTTTAACATCCAATCGTAAAAGGCGATTTAAGAGAAAAAGTCCACCTCGCAAACATCAGCTAGTGAGAGGGAGTTTATTACTCCCCGACACTTTATGAGAGCTCTGGCAATCGTCGTCGGTGACAACTCTCCGTTTACTTGAAGACCTTCACGACGACGATGACCATGACACAACGAACGATGAACAAAACGATGACGACTCCAACGTAAGAATTCCGCTTTCCTCCCCTACCCGTGACTGGTTCTGACCAGAATAGGCTCCTCCCCCCCCCCCCTTAGGCTAGAGTGGTGCATTTTGACCTAACAGTTGACGCGTACTCAATATAAATTAACAAACATTTAAATCTTTATATTTTCTTTTATCTATTATCTCTTCTTTTCTTTTATAAATTTAACCAAATAAAAACAAACAAACAACAAATTTGTAACGATTTGATCAATATTTACATCAAGTGGCATAACATGACCTGTCCGGTTGAAGCGCGCTAGTTTCTCACGTCGTCAGACCATCGCATCTCTCGGATTTTCTGCAACCATACTCACGTTCAGTGACAAAAATGACACTTTATTATTGATAGAAATTAGATCTTTTTTGACAACGGGACCGTAGTCCAGCACCAACATTCCATTTAAGCTTCTGCTTATGTATTCAGGTCATCATTTGGTTAAATACATTAAATTATATTAAGAATACTAAATTTGCGAGGGAAAAGTCCATCTCGCAAACATCAGCTTGCAACTAGGGGAGTCATCACTGATACTAGAGGCGAGCTCTAGCAGTAGTCGTTGGGGACCTCTCAACCTTCCCTTGACGACCTCCCCGAAGACGACGACCGTGACAACACGAACGATGACAAAGACGATGACGACCACGACGTGAGAACACGTGAACGCGTCCTGCTAGCAGTATGCATTACTTAAAAACACGAACCTTCAGTAAATATGTTCCATCTTGTCTCTGTCCTTCCGGCCGGACCTTTAGTACTGCTGGAAGGACCGACTTGCCTGCGCAAAATCTGCCTTCCGGCAGGACAAGGGCCCAGTACAAAAGTCCTCACGGAAGCGCTTCCGGCAGGACAAGCGCTTGTACGTTCTATCATTATTGTTTGATTTCAAGGCTGTGGCCAATACTAATTCACATTTTTATGTAGAGTTAATTACTTACGAATGAATTCGTGACACATTAAACTGTTCATCATAATATGTAAGAAGATTGTAAAAAAAATAATGCTTTGAGCACGCAATTTGATTTCTCCTAATCAAATGAAGAATACTTTATATCATATTAAAACGACGAAAAAACTTTCAAAATTTCTCATTCAGCGTAATTTATTAAATCAAATTAAATTAACACCAAACTCATTTCCCTGCTAATTATTTCTTTCATTAAAATAAATAATTATGTATTGCTATTACTATCATAACCATAATTTTCTTTTCTTATATATACTTAGAAACAATATAATCCTCAAAACACAACATACACTTATTTCATTATCTTACAATATTATAGGCGGCGCAATATAACCTACCCGATTGAAGCGCCCTAGTTTCTCACGTCGTCGTCGTTCGCGTCGTCGTTCGCGTCGTCGTTCCCATTGCCTTCGACATCGCCGGTGAGAGAAAACAGACAAACTAGACCCTCTTCTTATCGTCTATGCCAGTGGTTCGCAAACTGTGGTACGCGTACCCCCATAGGAACGCGGGGAGGTTCCAGGGAGTAAGCGAAAAAGTCCAGCACAACCAAACATTATTTGTCACTGCATCATCAAAACCATGCTAGTTGTTAAAGCTGCTAACTTGTGAAGAACTAAGAAATGCTGTCTGTCCATGTAGCAATATTTTTTATAAATTTAATTTACACTGCCCAAACACGTACAAACCCCGTCTGGGCCCGGGGTAGAATTGGCTTAGAGCATGGCTCTGCTAATCGTAAAAGGCGATTCAAGAGAAAAAGTCCACCTCGCAAACACGACCCCTCGACGACGACGACAATGACGACCGCGACGTGAGAACCCCCTTTCCTCCCCTTCCTCGTGGCTGGGGTTGACCAGCCATGGGCTCTCTCCCCCCCCCCCCCCCCCCCCCTAGCAGTCAGGTTCACTATGTATTTTCGTAGGATTTTTTTGAAGATAAGCAAAGTGCCCTATTTTTGGAAAGCTTGAAACGTCAGGAATTCAAAAATCCATGTTTACATTTGCTTATATGTTCGTATGGCCGCCATTTTGGATAATCTGAATGGCCGCCCAAAAATATAAATTTAACTATATCTCGGCTTCCAAGTGACATAGGAAGTTTATATAAAATGAACTTACTCTGCTCTTCTTTTTCTTCTTTTGCTCTAAGAATAATAAAATTCAAGTTAGAATTTGTAAAAATGCAGCACGGCTGCCATTTTGAAATTAAAGAATGGCTGACTCTAAAATACAAATTTCACTATAATTAAGCTTAAAATTGACATAGAGAGTTCATGTTAGTTGTTCCTATTATGTATTTACACCATGGTATATATTATTATATGTTTACATTTTCATAGATGCCTCTACCCACACAGCACGGTAACGTTTCCTCAACATTAATATAAGTTTTCTATTAAACATTCGATATATCCTCACAACATTTGGTATAGTAATTGTAACATTGATGAAATATCCTAATGTCCCGCTGCATACGAACCTCATAACGTTCATGCAACTTGTATCACAATGTTGTGTAAACGACCAGGTAACAACATTGTAAGGTGTTATACTCATGTTCATGTAACGTTGTGGTAGCATTTAAATAGTAACATGGAGAAACGTTACTAGAACGTTGCTTTTACACTTCTTAAATAATGTAATAATTATGGTTGCTGCAAATATCTATTTATCGATGATTAATCGATTATTGGATAATCGATTGATTATCGATAAAAAATTTAATTGAATAATTGATTAATCGGTGTCCGCGAGTATGTACTCACTGAATTGACGTAAAGATATACTAGTGATTGTGCGTATATATTATTTCGAAACACCGATTATAAATTAAATTATATTTTCGTGTATTGATAATTGGAAATGGGATCATAAGGTGGCAACCATATAGTAATAATACAGTTTCAGAAATCATTTGCTAGTGCAGCAACATATTACCTTTTCACACAACTTAGGCATAGATCACGAAACGTACATCACTGGCACAAATTATGACAATTTTAACATTTTATTCAAGTCGCAGCCATGGTAGGCCTATAGCCTAACTGTAAAGCACCATAATCAATTTAAGGCTGATACAAACGCGCGAGCGTGGCTGGTAAAAACGAATCCACTGCAAGGTATAAGTATAGATAGATATATGTAATAGCAAATAGAGGTGATCCAAGATATGAGCTAGACACAATTCAATCACTCACTCAGCGGTATTTAAATCTTTCAGGCATTGGTCAAAGCATTTAAACACGATCACGAACGAGAGAGGCAACGAACAAATGCACTTTCAGCAATCAGTCGATAAAGATGGAACCCACAGTGGTTCCGAAACGTCAAACCCACACACGAGTAAGGTAACGACGCGACGCGTCGAAACGACCCGTTTCACACCTTTTTTAAAGTCATTCCGTCTCTTCCCGTCCGTCCGCCCTTTGCCGCCGCGCTCCATCACGTTAAACACAACAGCCACATGTACACGCGTCTTTCTCTCCCGACGACTGATTGTCGAATGAGCAGAGCACAGGCAAGACAGGACAAGCTACCCCACACCGCAAAAAACCGTTGAGATTTCAAATGTATGAGGTTATTTTATGAACGTTCTCAGAAAGTGAAATGAGCCAGTTTCTAACGTTTCCACATGGTTTTTCCAAGACATTTACGGAAAATGGCACGACATTGTAGCATCGTCAATAAAATGTTACTAAGTAAAGGTCAATATTGCTTGTTTTTTATCCACCGAAATGTTAGTTACTAAATGTTGCAACATCGTTGTGAGAATGTTTTTAAAAACCAAAGAATATTGTTACAAACATAACATTTTCCGTACGTTGTATAGATGTTATAATTTGAACTAACATTCTGGGAACATTGTAACATAAAAAGTAACGTTTTGAAAACGTGGTGTGCTGTGTGGGAAGGTGTGTAAGAAGGAGGGGGGTGAGGAATATTTTCTAGCTTGTTACAATACATGAAAATAAATAAATAAACAAATCCGTATTTACCCTCTCAGTCACATAACTTATGTTCAGTGGGGGACAGTAAACCAAAGCGACCAAGCCAACCCTGTAGGCCCTGACGAAATCGACAAGTGAGCGATAACCAACTAAAGATCGATATTTTTAAAAGGAAATATAGCAATCAGTGGTATGTAAAGTGCGAACACCCGCGGATCAACGCCAGAATCAATAAGGACGATTCAGAACAACTTTAAATGAATTATGTGCCTCGTTGTTAGGACGGCTCAAAAGTCACCGTTTACAAACTCTGCTGCGTGGAGACGCGCTCTCTTTCTGTTGTGTCGTAGCGGCGCGGCAACATCGCAATTACACGTAGTTATTAAACTCGCTCTCATTTAAACTTGGTGTAAGTTGTTGAATATAAATTGTCTGTAATACGTAGCGCAGATATAAAGTGATCTCGTCGTGTGGTTTAAATTGTGGTTGGTCTCAGTCGGGAGATACGGTAGAGCAATGTTCGAAGACGGGGTATTATCCGATGCCACGTGACCAAGCGTGACCCGGAGTCTTTCCCGCGCACGCTACTTAGCTTCCCTATTGAAGGGTTCGCCGCGCCACTGCATGTTATTATAATGTTGCCAAACATAATTTTAAATGTATTAAGTCCTTTTCCTCCTCAATGCTCTCGGGTAAATTATTTCACTCGGCTATTGTTACACTATCATCTTCATCATTTTCTTTTCTTTTATAAACATAGAAAACAATATAATTAACAAACACACCAAAAAAACATTTAATTAATATTCAATAGCACAGGCGGCACAATATGACCAAACCAGTTAAAGCGCCCTAGTTTCTCACGCTGTCGTTGATGGTTGTAGATTTTTAGATCCCCCGTCTGGGCCCGGGGTAGAATTGGCCCAGAGCTGGCTCTGCTAGTCGTAGAAGGCGATTCAAGAGAAAAAGTCCACCTTGCAAACATCAGCTAGTAAGAGCGGAGTATCTTACTCCCCGAATAGAGGCGAGCTCTGGCAATCGTCGTCGGGGACCTTGCCCCCTTCCCTTGACGATAACTCGACGACGATGACGACAATGACACCACGAACGATGACAGACAATGACGACCACGACAAGAGAACCTCCCCTTCCTCCCCTCAGCCGTGGCTGGTTCTGACCAGCACTTGCTCAAGTTAGTTGGCCGACCAAGCAGCTACGTCATTTAAACTAAACAAAATCCCATTCATTGTTATTTAATTTACAAAATATAATTCACATAAAACACATAATTATTTTCATTCAAATAAATAATTGTTATTCATTTCATATTGATATTATATACGTAAAATATCTATTCATAACATTTCTCAACCAAAGTAATCTATTTAACAAAATTTGATTCATATCACACACATTTATTTTATTTGTTCATTTCCGTTCACATAAATAACATTTGTTTTGCTTCTATCGTCATAATTTTCTTGTAACGATACACCTCCCCCTAACATTTAACCTTTTGTTAGGCTACCATATATTAAATCTCATCCACCTCGGCTAGCCTACACAGTCAATGAGCAAACACACTTGGCATACAAATTAACATATACTTAGACATTTATTTTAAATCAAGTAATAATAGTACAGCAATTATTTAGTTAAATTGATCTGCTTGATAACGACCACATTGGTCATGAAAGTTTATATCATACGACCTTATTTATAGTCCATCAGTTTCTGTTGTGTTTGAATATGATTCTTCACCCATCTGTAGTCTTCTCTTGCTAGCCTTTACACTTCTAATCTTCATACTTCTCTTCTCTTGCAATCTTCTTAAAGGTACATTAATAGGTGCCAAGTTGCAGACATAAACTTATAACTGAAATTTGTTTTTAAAATGAATCACTTTTGCTTTTTATTACCAGAGGAAAACCTCCTTGACCTGACCACTTTTTTAGTAGCATCCAAGATGGCTATTCTGTTCATGGACAAAAATCATTGTTTGAAAGTTTTAGATTTTTGTTTATTTTTTTACACATCACATAAAACACTTTTTAATATTTACTTATTTTTTATAAATTTAAATTTGCTGTATTTACTTTTAATAACCATCATCAGAATATTATTACAACTTTAAATAATATAATTATTGTATCTTTTAAACCCATCAGTGAGAAATACAGCCTTCTGAAACTTCCTTATAAATGTAAATAACTACTCAACTGACAATCACTGCCTACTTGAAACATTTTATACATTTTAAGAAGTCACTGCCTACTGGATCTTAACTACTTTTACCAAGTTTTAGATTTAAGAGACTGGTACTTTACAATACCCCTTCAAATTTTGAACAATTTCTTGAAATTTTTCAACATTTTTAATGCTTGAAAGCACCAGACAAATTAAATGATTTTTTTAATTCTTAATCCTGCTTCAAAATCTGAACACTATACAATAATCTTCTGGACAATGACAAATTTGAACATCAGCTTATTCCACAAAAATCTAAACAAACTAGATCATACTTTGTTCTTTTACCGCTACCCATGACTTTAATATACAATATCATAAAATTCAAGCAACCCAAAATTTAGAACCCATTGAATGTTCCAACTTCCTCCATTGACAATCACTAACAAAATTAATTACTCAACAATTGAAAGGCTGTTTACAATACCCCTTCCAAAAATAAATTATTTGAAGTAATGGAAATTATTTATTTTTGATATTAACTCCTGCAACCATTAAAACACCATATTAAATTATTTACTCCATTTAAAAAAAAAACACCAATTAAATAATATCATCAACTTAAAATTCTTCAAATTGGAAATTATGAACAACCTTATTAAAATGTACTAGTAGTTATCAACTTCAGCAACACCAATTTCCAAGAATCTTTATGAAAATGTCGATTTATTCATTTTCCACTCTACAATAAACTATTCCAAATCTATCATCCCACAGAAGACATTGTACACCATCAAAAAGTAGTCAAACCAGCAAATTGAAGACAAGATTGACAACCCCTTCAAATTGACCAATAAAGAACAAAAAAGTACATTGGAATGCACACAATGAATGACAATGAATAACTTTTTCAAATTGAAAAACCTTTCAAACTGACCAACCAAGAACAAAAAATGTACCAAGAAATGTACATCAACCATAGTTAATCATCAAATCAGTGAACTACCCCTTCAAATTGACCACCCCTTCAAATTGACCAATAAAGAACAAGTGAGTAAAGGAACAACTCCGAGATCCACAGCCCTATCTTGTTTTCAGTTAATAATGGAGGTGCCGTCACGTTGTTATTAGTAGGAGGTGCTCGTTCGTTCCCTGGAGATCGCCAGTCATCTAGAGGTCTTGAATTGAATTTAGTTTGTCGATTTTTGTAACCATCATTGTTGGCATTTGTTGCAAAGTTGTGGTAGTAGGTGTTTTCATAGTTCCTATTTTGACTAGGTAACCAAATCAGTCTGTCACTCTAATCTTTCAAAAGATTTACGATTTTAGTGGCATCGTTGTCTAGATGAATGAAATGGATACGAATTTCCATAGGAAAATGTTTGAGCAGTTGTTTGACCATCGTTTCTTGTGGTATTGGGCAACTGAGATATCCACTATGACGCAACAAACGTTTGAAGTATACTGACGGTAATCCCTGTTTACCTCCCTCGTAGGACGCACTATATATGTGTTTCATGAGAACATCTTGAGCGTTGTCTCCCCAAAAATGATTAGGCCTAATGAATTTTTCTTTGAAATCTTCAAAGGAATCAAACTCATTTCCCAGCATCCATGGTATGCATTGACCCTTCAAGCATTGTAGAGTGAACGCCAACCTCCTGTTGTTATTTACCGAATAGTTCTTGAATCGGCTTTCTAACAAGTTCAGAAATTCAATGGGATGAATACCTCCATCTCCCATGACGACGACGTGAGAAACTAGGGCGCTTCAACCGGTTAGGTCATATTGCGCCGCCTGTGAATGAAAGGAAATGAGAAGAGTGAATGCAGGTATGTTTGATGATTAGATTGTTTTCTAAGTGTATAAATAACAAAATAAATTGATGATGAAGAAAGTAATAGCAAAATAAAAGTTATGTATGTAATGAAATAAAGAAAAACAAATGTGTAAGATGTGAATTAAATTTTGTTAAATAGATTACAATGGATGAGAAATTTAGAAAGTTTGTCGCCGTTATCATATGATAGAAGTTCTTCATATGATTGGGAGAGATCAAATTGCGTGCGCAATGCATCATATTTGGCACATTCTGCTAGCATATGATGCACGGTTAAAGGTACATCACATGTGTCACATATGGGAATAACCTTTTCTCTGGTTAAGAGATATCCGTGTGTTAGGCGTGTATGGCCTATACGAATTCTAGACAATACCACCTCTTCTCTACGTGAGAGTCGAGACGTAGGTGGACGAATTTTGTTAGTCAATGTGGGCATCACACTATGCAATTTGTTATTTTGCAACACATCCCACGATGCTTGTCGCAAATCCAACAATCTTTGCTTGTATCCACTCTTGACATCTGGAACGGGAACTAGATTGAAATCAACGTCGCGACGCTGGGAAGCTTCCTTAGCAGCCCGATCAGCGTGTTCATTTCCCTCTATGCCCACGTGTCCAGGTATCCAGCAAAACTCTATTATATATCCCTTAGAGGTTAGTTTTTCTAAATAGAATTGGATGTCTTGTACCAAATGATGACTAGAATACATGAGTTTTATAGCTTGAAGTGAACTTAAGCTATCTGAACACAAAAGGTATTCTCCACAACGACAGCGTAGAATGTATTTAAGAGCTTCACGGATGGCAATAACTCTGCAGTGAAAACTGAACACACGTCGCTTAGCCTGAAACGTTCAGTTAAGGTGGAGCAATAAAAGGCACTTCCAACCTTGTTGTCAATTTTGGAGCCATCTGTGAATACCAAAGTAAACCTTTGATGTTCATGGCAAATCTTTCTAAAGTGTTTGAATACACTATCGCAAGTAGAGTTTTTATCAAAACGACAAAGGTCAAATATAATAATCGGCTCTGGTGTAAACCAGGGCGGGTTATTGCTAAAAACAAAATTAAAAACTTTTGGCAGATTAAATTCTATAAGATTAAACAAAAGTTTACATCTTAATCCGTTGGAAGAGATGCCTTGGGTTTGTTATCAAAGTGTCTGACATATGTCGTGTTAAAAACATTCCGATTTGCTGGATGGTTAGGCATAGCTTTAATTTTCATTACATACGTACCCATCAAGAGGTTTCTCCGTTCTGCTAAGGAGGACACACCTGACTCGGCATACAAGCTGACTACCGGGCTTGTTCGAAATGCACCAAGAGCAATACGAAGACCACAATGGTGGACAGTGTCTAGAAGTTTAAGGGTTGTGTTACTTGCTGAAGAGTATACGAAACATCCATAGTCCATCTTGGAGCAAACTAGAGATCCGTAAATTCTCAACATGCAAGTCCTATCTGCACCCCACGATGTATTACTGAGAACTTTCAATAGGTTGATTTTCAACATGCATTTTTTGCGTAACTCAACAACGTGGTCTTTCCAATTTAGCTTTTTGTCAAACACCATGCCGAGAAGACGGACATTTGTTTTGAATAGAAGTTCTACATTGTTAAACGATAGTTTGTGGGTCATTTTGGATTCCTTGAAGACGGCAAAAGTGAATGCACTGAGTTTTTTCGGGAGAGAATCGTGTCCCCCGCTTTCGAGCCCATTCACTTATATTGTTTCATCCAATTTGCACGTGTCTTTGAGCTGTTGATAAATTTACCGATCTGTAGAAGATTCCCAGGTCATCTACAAATAGGCACGACATTAGGCTCTTTGGGATACAATCCACCACACTGTTTATTCCAATAGCAAACAGTGATACCGACAAGACCGAGCCTTGTGGTACACCTGTTTCCAGTGAGAACGAGTCTGACAAAACATTGTTAACACGCACTTTGAAAGTTCTATCTTTTAAAAAGTTTTCTAAAATTTTGGCATGTGCCCTCGAAAACCCCACTCGTGAATCTGTTGAAGAATATTATATCTCCATGTTGTATCGTATGCTTTTTCAATGTCAAAAAGCACACCAACAACATGTTGTTTTGGCAACAAACCCTTCTTGAATAAACGTCTCTAATCGAACCAAGTGGTCGATGGTGCAACGACGTTGACGAAATCCACATTGGACGTTCGCCAATAACCGCGTGTCTCCAGCATCCACATTAGTCGTTGTTGATCATCTTTTCGAACAATTTGCAAAAGCAACTTGTCAGAGAAATAGGGCGATATGAAGTCGGCATCGACTTATCTTTGTGGGTTTGAGAAGTGGAATTAAGATGGCACTACGCCAACTATCGGGAAATATGTCAGACAACCACAAAATATTAAAAAATAAAATAATAACTTCCAATGAGGGATCAGTCAGGTGCACAAACATGTCGTTGTGCATTTTGTCTTCTCCCACAGATGTGCGACGTAATGAGCTTAACGCCATACGGAGTTCCCACAAAGAGAACGCTCTGTTGTATGGCTCATCGTTTTCAGATGAGAAATTAAGTTTTCGAGCTTCTGTAAACTGCTTGTGTGCTAGAAATTCTGCATCATATCGTGCATTACTGCTTACCGATGCAAAATGTGTACCCAGTACTGAAGCCACATCTGCTGGAGTAGTAACTAATTGCCCGCCATCCTTGATAGCGGGTATGGTGTTTACCTGACGTCCACTAATTGATTTAATCCTTTTCCACACCATCGTGGAAGAGGTGCTGTAATTTATAGAAGATACATACTCTTGCCATGACTGCCTCTTACTATGTTTGGACAATTCGTCTCGTTTTTCGCTCTCTCGTGCTTGAAATTGATTAAATTTTCAAATGTAGGAAATGTATTTAATTTTTTAAAAGCTGCTTTCTTTGCCTTGATGGCCAATGCACAATCTTTGTTCCACCAGGGGACGACACGACGACGTTGTTCACCACTAGTCAGTGGTATACTGGCATATGCTGCATCAAGCAAGCATTTACTCACATTATTGACAAGCACGTTGGGGTCACGAGAACTAGTAAAGTCCACCTTGAGCAAAGAGACTTCACTAATTTCCTGGAACTTTCCCCAATCAGCTTGTGCAAGTCTCCATCCCTGACCTGGATTGTGTGGCCTATTGTAGTTTAATACATTCACCTGAATTGGAAAATGATCACTTCCATGTAAATCATCAAGCACATTTAGCTCGAGATCAAGCGATAGCAATGGTGTACACATGACTAAATCTATGGCTGAAAAAGTGCCAGAATGTGACGTGAAATGAGTCATCTGGCCCGTGTTCAACAATGAAACATCATTGTGTTGTAGAAAATCTGCTACAACACAACCCCGTTGATCAGAAACTACTGATCCCCAGTCAGTATGGTGAGCGTTAAAATCACCACCCAAGATTACGGGTCCATGTAATTGATCCGACAATGCCTCCATATCGCGTCTGCTAATGATTAATGGTGGTGGAATGTAAATACAGCATAATGTGGTTACATTTGGAATGTAAGCTGTAACGGCGACGGCCTGAAGGCGAGTTGTCAATGGAATTTGAGTGGCATACACAGAGTCATGCACCAGAATGGCAACACCTCCCTGTGCACGTTCACCTCCTATATAATCCTTACGGTAGATTGTATAACCCTTAACCGTAGGGTTATCAGTTGGTTGAAAAAAGTTTCTTGTAATAATAAGATCAAGGGTTGTGTGTTTTGTAAGAGTAGCTGTAGCTCTTCTAGATTTGCATAGAATCCTCTACAATTCCACGATATTAGTGTAGCCATTTAAGTTTATAGATGTTGTATGTATCTTAAATACAGCTGTTATTTTTTAAATTTCACCTTATGGGTTTTTAAAATATCAAAAGGATTCTCATCCATTAACCGATCCTCCAACATGTCATCAGTAAGTGACGACGTGGATGGGCTGTTTTTTTGGTTGGGAATCTTTAAAATCCTCTTTACATTTGGACCCACTAAAACCTCTAATGGTTTCTGTGTTTTAGACTTTTTTGGTGATTTAGGTAAGTTTACTTCAACTTGAACATCAACATTGCTGTTGACGTCTTGCTGTTGATTAAATTTACCTAATTTTCCACTCGGAATTTGAGATCGAGTCAGGGAAATTAACTCTTGTAAGAGTTTTCCTGCTCCTGTGTTGCTTTGCTTGTTCTTTTAATTGATCTTGTAGTGATTTCTGTATCACAAGCAATGCTTCAATAGTTTCCTTTAGCTTTGCGTTCTCCTGAACCAAGGTGATGTCTTCAACATGGCTGGTAGCCGCATCAGCTTGGGGATTTATAGGTTTGGGTATAGAGATGTTCTGTGTTGTTTCCTGATTTGTTGCAATTATGCCTCTACTATTTGATGTTACAGCTTGCGCAAATGATACTGGAAGATTAGATGGTGTGGTAATTTGTCTATACCTTTTCCTTGCCTCATGAACATTAAGTTTGTCAACCGCCATTATCTCACAAATCTTCTTCTCTTCCGTCCATCTAGGACAATCACGGGAAGAAGAAGCATGTGGACCACTACAATTGACACACTCGTTTGGATGTTCACACTGCACTTCACCATGAGATTTGTAACCGCAATTCCTGCAAATAGGTTCAGACTTACAGACATTCTTGGTGTGTCCAAATCTTTGACAGGTGAAGCATCTCATGGGGTTTGGTATATAGGTTCTGACATCTTTGTAGTGTTGAAGGTGAGGATTGTTGTGCCAGTTGGAAATTCTTCTCCATCAACACGGGTCATTATTCTATACAAGTCAATGACACCTTGTTTGGAGAGTTCCTCTTTAATTTCCTCATTGGTAACATATTTTAGATCAGAACAACTAATAATTCCTTTAGAATTATTAAGTTGTTCATGCGGCTTAACTTCGATTTCAAATAGGTAGTCAAATTTTGTGGTTTTCAATAAAAGTTCAGACTGCTTATCATTAGCTGTCTCAACCAGAAGCAATCCATTTCGCAGTTTTCGTACTGATTTTACGGTACCTGCTACACCTTGAATTGCTTTTGCAATCGCAACTGATGATATTTTAAAAAATGTTGTGTTCTCTTTTAATGATTTAATTGTTAACATTCTAGGTAATTTTGTACTAGGTTGGTAGTTTTTAACCATAGTTTCAAGGGTAATTTCTGGTTCAAATAAAGACCTAGGTCTTTTCTTTGATGGTAATTGTTTGTTTTGGGGATGGGAAATGGGGTGATTGGGGTGATTAAGATTTTCCATAGTAGAAAAGGGGACAACCTACAAAATTTCCCGGAAAAAGACTCAACTAGCCCACGTTGGTTCTACCACATAGGGCCTTGTAAACATTAAAGATTTCTTTTTTTCATCAGGATGGTATGTAGGAAAGAGCCAATTTTGTGTCCGGACCAAAGACATAGACGCAATAGATCTTTTACCAGTGTGGTCGGCTCCCGACCCTTCTCTTCCCATAGCTCTCCACATTGGTACATACAACCTACGCAATCTATGTCCGGGCTGCCCAATGTGCAACATAATGGTGACAAAATGTTGCACTAGCCGATTGACCCAGGTGGGCTAGTTCTGAATCTCCCGTCTATGATGAAGCAGGTGGCCAAAGTTGCGTGTTGGTCCATGTTTCTCGCAAGAAACATTTTCCTCAACAACCAGGATCCCCTTTTCCACCGGCACGGGTCGCACCGCACGGCAAACACGGCGGTAGACGTTTAGAACACAAAGGGGGCCAGCATTGATGGTGAAGAGTAGAAAAAGTGAAAAAGTAATAAATAGATATGATTGTAGAGTAAATGTGAGTGTGGGAAAGTGAAAATATATGCATGAGAGCCCCCTTTGCGATCTCCAGTCACCTCAAGATCTTATTTGAGGGGTCCACACCGACTGCCTCTTTGTCGCCTTTTACGATGAGCCGAGGAGGAATGCTCTGGGCCTATTCTACCATGAATATTATGCCCTCTCTAAGTAGTTGGTCTCCTACACCGCTATCGTTTGCATAAACGGTAGTTCCCGTAACGCCTGTTACTCCTTGAGTTTCCAAATCTTGAATCTTTTTTGTATTGGTTAGAATAGAATTTTCCAACTGCTTTGTATTGGTTAGAATAGTATTTTCCAGACCAATGCAAGTTTCTTGAAAGTTTTTATCATCTAATTCTCGCTTTTCTTCTACTTTTGAGACTTCTTTTTGTACTTCCTCTAATTTCTTGCATTATCATCAATCATGACATGGATACCCTTTATTAATTCCATAGCACCATCTACTTTGACTTCTATGTCCTCAACATCTTCAGTTACTTTATCTGCACATCTATGATTTTTTTTCTAAGGTGTAGAAAAGTCTGTCATATTTTTCTTCTGATCCATTTTGGATGACATCCATTCGTTTATTAACCTTATCGATTTCATTTTTAACATCCTCTAGTTTCTCGTCCATAATCTTACACACTTCATTTTTAATGCTACACATGTCATTGTTCATGCTATTTTCCATGGAACCCATTTTATTCTCCAAGCTACCCATTTTATTCAACAACGTACTCATTAAAAAACTTATTTCTGGACTCATCACCAAACTTCCCTCCGTCGAAGTGCTAGTCATATCGGTTGCCAAGTGCCTATCTAAACCACTATTCATCTGTCCCAATTCTGTCCTCCCTAAATCTTGAGAAACAATTTTCAACCCTAGCTCTATTTCATCAATAGCAACACCTTCACTTTGACTAGCCATTATTCCAAAGCCTAGGTTTATTTGTAGCCAAGTGTGTATTTGAGACCCTTAATCTCTGCGTGACATTATCTTCAGTAAGACCACTAACGTTGAGCAGCCAAATTGTAACGATACACCTCCCCCTAACATTTAACCTTTTGTTAGGCTACCATATATTAAATCTCATCCACCTCGGCTAGCCTACACAGTCAATGAGCAAACACACTTGGCATACAAATTAACATATACTTAGACATTTATTTTTAAATCAAGTAATAATAGTACAGCAATTATTTAGTTAAATTGATCTGCTTGATAACGACCACATTGGTCATGAAAGTTTATATCATACGACCTTCTTTATAGTCCATCAGTTTCTGTTGTGTTTGAATATGATTCTTCACCCATCTGTAGTCTTCTCTTGCTAGCCTTTACACTTCTAATCTTCATACTTCTCTTCTCTTGCAATCTTCTTAAAGGTACATTAATAGGTGCCAAGTTGCAGACACATAAACTTATAACTGAAATTAGTTTTTAAAATGAATCACTTTTGCTTTTTATTACCAGAGGAAAACCTCCTTGACCTGACTACATTTTAGTAGCATCCAAGATGGCTATTCTGTTCATGGACAAAAATCATTGTTTGAAAGTTTTAGATTTTTGTATATTTTTTACACATCACATAAAACACTTTTTAATATTTACTTATTTTTTATAAATTTAAATTTGCTGTATTTACTTTTAATAACCATCATCAGAATATTATTACAACTTTAAATAATATAATTATTGTATCTTTTAAACCCATCAGTGAGAAATACAGCCTTCTGAAACTTTCTTATAAATGTAAATAACTACTCAACTGACAATCACTGCCTACTTGAAACATTTTATACATTTTAAGAAGTCACTGCCTACTGGATCTTAACTACTTTTACAAAGTTTTAGATTTAAGAGACTGGTACTTTACAATTCATTTCATATTGATATTATATACGTAAAATATCTATTCATAACATTTCTCAACCAAAGTAATCTATTTATCAAAATTTGATTCATATCACACCATTTATTTTATTTGTTTATTTCCGTTCACATTAATAACATTTGTTTTGCTACTATCGTCATAATTTCCTTTTCTTACAAAAACACAGAGAAAACAATTTAATCATTAAGCACCCCAATTTACTCATCTCACCAACTTTCAGTATCACAGGCGGCGCAATATGACCTAACCGGTGAAGCGCCCTTTTTTTCTCACGTGGTCGTCCGACGCGATCTCCTCCTCCTGACACTATGAAAAAAGTTCCTAGCACACTGAGCTGCATAAATGAGATAATGCGTTCTGCTTCGAGGGAGAGAAAATAATAATAAATAAATCATTTAAAACTAAGAAGACAATAATAGTCACGAAACACACCATATACTAATTTAATTGAAAATGTCACAGGCGGCTCATATGAACTAATAGGTTGAAGCCTTAATTTCTTACGCATGTTTCTTCTTGGAATTTCGTACGATTGTGTAAAGGTGACTTAGGAGCCGCCCAAAGCAACGAGGCACATAATACATTCTAGGTTGTTCCAAATCAGTCTTGTTGATTCTGGTGCTGTCCGCGGGTGTAATCGTGTCCATTTTGATTAATCACCGTATATAGTGGTATAATATGTATAGGAACGTATATATCTCTCGCATGCATACTTTCTTTCCCAGGCGGCAGTGTTTTCAATACATTTATTTTAGCTCGAAATAAAGTGAATTTAATGAGTTTAGCTATAGTATTAAAAGATTATATACACATTCTTCAAATTTTAAACTAGTTACGGAATTCCACCGTCTGGGCCCTGGGTAAAATTGGCCCAGAGCATGGCTATGCTAAAAGAAAAAGGCGAACGAAGAGAAAAAGTCCACCTCGCTAACATCAGCTAGTAAGAAGAGTAGTATATTACACCCCGAAACTAGAGGCAAGCTCTGGCAATCGTCGTCGGGGACACCTCCCCCTTCTCTTGACGACCTCCCGTCGAAGATGACAATGGCACATCGAACGAAGACAAAGAAGATGACGACCGCGACGTGAGAATCCCCCTTCTTCACCTTACCCGTGGCTGGTTCTGTCCAGCATCAGCTCCTCCTCCCCATGTCCCCTACGGTAATGTAGTGCATTATGACCTAACAGTTGACGCGTCCTTAATAAAAAAAAAACATAAAATACATTATTCATTTATTTTAAATATGACACAAACGTATTTGAAGTTAAATGATTGACAACATTTGCTACTATTCTCCAAATAATAATGGTACAGAAACCCAAGTAAAAAGCACAGTAAGAGAGCTGTGTATACTTATGAACACACTCATCCACCAAACGCGATTGTAAATACCGGCGCGACGCACGCCTAGTACAGAATCGATGGCGAATTTTCCCCCCCGTTGGAACTTCTTAATCGACTCAGTTAGTACCAAACACCTTAGAACAATAATAATGTTAGGCACGGAGGTTCTTTTATCTGAGCTTTTTGCTCCGACGCCAAGACCAGGCCACATGGAGCCGGATTTCTGGGAAATACACAGTAATTGGAGAAGAAATACACTTTTAATAAAACGCAGAACATTTTTAGAATTCGTTTCCAATTCCAACTAGGGCAATATATTAAAAATTTTTAAACAATTGTTGTTAATAAAAATAAACTATTGTGCACTATTTTCTGCGCCCCCCCCCCCCCAAAAATGCGTTTTCGCCGCAGCCGCGTAGGAAAATAATGTTTTATGTTTAGAGGGCTGTGGATAAGTCATTGTTGAGAACAGACGGCCAGTTTTTGTCTGTATTGATTGGATTTCACAACTACAAAGTCGTGTTTGATTTCTCTGTACTAATTAACATTTCATTTTTAATTCGAGAAAAGATTAATCACAGTTTGTGTTGATAACGACGAAGAAGTCCTCTCGAGTTTGGAGGGTGTTTGTAGGGCGAGCTGTTTTTCAGATAAGTAGGAATCTTGGATTTGGTCATCGGTTTATTGTCTGGGCTGGTTGGTTTTTCATCTGCCGACAATATTCAGCAAGCCACTTGAAACACACTTGAAGTTGAAAGTGTTTTACTTTTCCCGTTTCAACTCATGGGTGTCAACGCTCCAATACCTATGTTTGTTCTATACCTTTGGACGTTTGATCTTTTCAAGCTCAATCTCCCTGCGATCGAATGCTGGTTCTGTCTATCACATGCATTCCCACCAATCCCCTGGGAAAATTTTGACCCAAAGCATAGCTCTGTTAATCATAAATGCCTGGGAGGAGATAAATTCCATCTTGCAAACAAACAGCTAGCAATAAGAAGATTATTTCCCTGAACTAGAGGCGACTCTGGCAATAGTCGTCGAAGACCCCACCCCAAACCCTGACGATATCCCAAAGGCCCAAAAACGATGACGAACGCGATGAAGAACCCCCCCTTCTTTCCCCTACCCCCCTGGCTGGTTCTGACCACCATGGCTCCTCCTCCCCACATCCCTTGGCTAGAGTGGCGCATTATGACCTAACAGTTGACGCGCACTCAAACCAAATAAAAAAAAAACATTAAATATTTCAATTTTCTTTTGTTTTCACTATTATCTCTATTTTTTCCTTTTATAAATTTAACCCAAAAAAAAAACAAATAAACAAAAAACATGTAACGATATGATCAATATATTACATCAACGGCGTAACATGACCTGTCCGGTTGAAGCGCCTAGTTCTCACGTCGTCATACGGGCGCATCTCTCCGTTTCCCTGCAACTATACTCGGGTTCATTGACAAAAATGACACAATTTCGGTGATATTTATTTGATCTTTATTGACAACGGAAACCGTAGTCTAGCACCAACATTCCATAAAGCTTCTCCTTATGTATTCAGGTCTCTTTGGTTAAATACATTCATTCTATTAAGAATACTGACTTGCGAGGGGAAAAAGTCCATCTCACAAACTCAGGGAGCAAGTATGAAGGTAGTATTTTACTCCCCGAAAATAGAGGCGAGCTCTGGCATCGTCGTCGGGGACCTTGCCCCCTTCCTTTGACGACCCCTCGACGACGATGACGACATTGACAAACACGAACGAAAGCTACTTCAGAACCCCCTTTTCTCTTCTTACCCATGGCTGGTTCTGACCAGCATGGGCTCCCCCCCTCCCCTATAGGTTTTGAGTGGGGCGTTATGACCTAACGGTTTACGTTTTTCTTAATTTAAAAAACCAACCAAAAAAACAGTGGGTCGATTTTATTTTATTTTTTTTTTCATGAATTGAACACAACGCATAATTATTGTGCCCTTTCACAGTGACAAGTATTACAACTGATGATTAACAACAATGCATGATGATGAAGAAGAAGGGAGGAGGGAAACCCGGCACCGGCACGGAGCCTACTCCTGTCGAAAAATACCAAGGAACCAACGGCTTAACGTCCCATCCGAAGGAAAGGTGTTACCTTTACGCCATACAGGTTCCTCCACTAACCCGCGACTGCCAATCACACGTCAAGGAGAACGAAGCCGTTACAAAAGGGTTTCAAATCCTTGTCTATTCTCCAACCTTACGTTTTATTTGGTAACGCGACCGAGCCTAAAGATTCACCCTGCAAGCCTGATAATAATAAAACAAGAGCCAGTGCTATTGGATTTGTTAAAACACAACATAAATCAAAAATGTGCGATTAAATAGTACGATATTAATGCACATACGCAAACTGGCACATTATGAACTATAATGGTTCACGTGCAAATAGAACATATTTTATTCTATTTATATGTCATCAATCACATCGGGATATAAAACAGATAAATAGTATTTTTGTCACTTAATTGGTATTTAAATCTAAATTTTTTTGTCATTATCTATCACAGTGTATCACATGTCGCCAAATAATTTCGACAACGACATTGAAAATTTTCAACGTAGCAACGAGGCCGAAATGATTCAAAACTATTAGTAATTTACTCTTTATTTACTTAAAATGTCAAAGGCTGCGCACAATAACGTCACCGGTTGACGCGCCCTAGTTTGTTAAGTCGTCGTCATATTAGTGGACGCAAGTAATATATATATATGATCCTGATCATGTGGATACTATCTTCTCTCTAGGGGTTCAAGCATGATGACAATAATGAACAAAACAATAGGATAATGTTAAGAGGGGCATCATAGTTTGGCAGTACTCGCATTCTAGAGATAGTCTTAGTTCTTTTGGAGCAGCAATTGAGCGAGTACTCCATGAAAGTAAAGGCGAGCTCTGGCGGTCGTCGTCGGTCCCCTTGTCGACCTGCCTTACGACGACCCAACAATAACCGAAAGATGTATAAGACGATGACGTCTACGCCAAGAGAGCCACACCCCCTTCTTGCTCTCCCTACCCGTGGCTGTTTCTGACCAGCATGGAACTTTCCACCCCACATCCCTTAGGCTAGAGTGGCACATTATCACCAAACTGTTGATGCACCGATTATGAAAATAATAAAATTATTTTCTGTTAGAATCTGAGAAAACAATATGTTAGAAAGCTTAGAGCGTTATAAGATAAGAAGATGCAGATTATTAAATTATGTTGCTTGTTTGGGGAACGTAGCATGACTCAAACATACAATCTCCTTCAATTAGTACCAATAGGATCTTTATCTGTTCTAGGATTGTTTAGGGGTTACACTCTTCAATGATAAATACATCTCAATCAACAGGCACTTGCTTCTTTATTAACAAATTAATGAATTTTGATTACTGGCGAGCCTAAGCAATGACTATTGACGTGTGTGTAAATGGCTATAATTACTACGCATGACTCTACCCATCTTAATGAAACCTATATTCTGGACATTTTGGTCCTACCGTTTATCGAGTTACACTGGTAGAGTTCTGGTTGGCTTCCAGCTGGTCCTCCGTCTCTCGCGTCGTAGGTCCTGGGTTCGACTCCTCTTGATCCCACGTCGACAACGGGTCCCAATGCTCTCTCCTTTGCTTTCCTCCCAAGTTGGTCGTTCGGCGTCACTCTATCGACTCTCCCTTCGCTTCGATTGCCCACCTCTTTTCAATCAGTTCCAAAACAACAAGTTTCCATGAGGAATGCAATCGTGGCAATGCAGCTGGTTTTGTATAATTTGTTATTCAACAGAACTTCAAAATAAAGTTATAATTTCTTCAGTAAAAACTTATTCAGCAAAAGTCTAATAACATTATCTAGTCCATGTTGTTAATAATTGTCGCACTTGCAAAACATTCAAGCTACTAGCTTCTCTTGAGTATAAACTTGCCCCACATTCTCCAAGCTCCAAAACAAAAAAATATGCATTTTTAAACATTCAAAGTAAACATCAGTTTACATCATAGCAAGCCATAAACAAAGCCCGAAACCAGTATCCACATGTACTATAATTTAAATATGAAATTCACAGAAAAACCATGAAATCCAACGATTTCATGACACCCCCCCCAGTTAGCTCAAGTCGACAGACTTGTAACAGTGATCCAGCCACACAGGATTCACAGCATCTTCCAAAATAATACATCTTCAATCTTGACATAACTCCTAAAATTAGAAGTATCTTCTTAGTCTTTCCATCATAATAATACATCTTCAAACTCCTTCATCACCTCTTCTCGAACGAAAAACCACAGAGTACTATAAATCCCCCAGCAATTTTCCGTCCTGGCAGGTACATCCTTTTTAAAAATCCATCTTCTCTCGTACATTGAAAACCCATGCCAAGAACCCTACCATCCTAAAATCAAAACTATTACCCCCCCTTGAAACAACACCACACGTCAAAAATCTGTACTTAGACTTACCATAGACCAATATACAAAACTCTAAATGAAAATTATAATGACCTTTAGAAATATCAAATATAACAATACAATTTAAAAAACAAACAATTGCAATCAGTCAATAAAACAATTATACAAACTTAAAACCATAATTTTCAAAACAAAATACAAAACAACCATTGAATAAATTAAACAAAATAAGGTCATAATAAATGCAAAAACTAACAGCTCTTGGTCACTGAATCCAAAATTCTGAAAATCCCAACAGCAAGGCCCTCGTACAAAGTGAGTCGATGAACTCTGGTACAAATTTCCAGCCACCGCTCTTTCAACACGGTCATTCCCGTGTAGCACTTAGTCCAAGACCTAGTTAAACTGCAACAGAAACGTATACACAGCAGTAACCATTCAAGGACATCAGCCAAGCTGACAACTCAACATTATGTCATACCACTACAACATACGTCATGAATATAACTTGCAAGTTCAGTTTTAAAAAATTCAAGTTCAAGACCAAAACAGAAAATAATACAGTAGTAACTAGTGATTGTTCACACAAAAATCATTAAATTTAAAACACTGTATCTCAAAACATGCAATACAGAAAAACAACAATACCATCAGTGAATCATAATAATAAACAAATAAAATAAAAAATTACATAACTCTAAATTTCCCAAAATTTTAACAGAAAACAATAAGCTGAATCATTTAATTAAACATCACAAAAAACCCAACGTGAACGCTTGCTCTACCAACAAACTTATCAACCATTACACCAACAACATCAACATTAAGCATAAAGCTTCCACCTCACATTCGAACCCTTTTTATCTTCAGTCCCATATGAAAACATAACGTGAAATGATCAACCTTGTGAAACCCATAGTCAAAACCCAAACCTACTCAACAAGCAAACATCGGCCAAACACCCTACAGAATGTCCAAACAAAACAATTAAACTAAAAGTATAATATATAATATGCTAATCCTAATAATAATATAATATAATAAGCCTAAATATACCTACAATAATAATACCCAGCTAAGACATTCCGAAAGAACTAAACACTCCGAACCACCACACAATCAACCATCATACCAAGGCGTGCACTCCCCAGCATAACAGACGTTCCACAAGATCGAAAATAACAAATTAAATATCCACATAAACAATCCGAGAAAAAAAACATTAAAACATAACTTGAACCATCATCCCGCAGCATACATAATCCAGGATAAACCCGACCGTAGCTACCACCAAAACGTAAGACACACAGTCAAACTTAAAACAACCACACACAACCGGAAACACAATTCGTGAACCACACCCACACAACATTGTCAAACAGATGCTCAACAACAAGTAACATTCCCCTTCGTGATATATCGCAGTATAAACCTATAAAGTATAGTCCACCTGGCCCATCACTACGGAATATAACCAAAAAACAAAAAACGCAATCTTTCAGCACAAACCACCGTGATATAGCTCAATATAAACTCCTAAGTAATAGTATAGTCCATTGGCCATCACTGTATAACATCAAACAATAAACAAAATCGCAACGAACTGACTCCTAAACATTCTAAGAGAACACTAAAACCCTAACAATGCACAAAATAAAATATATAAATACCTAAAAACTTCACAATTGCAATTATCTACAAAAACATTCGACAGCTAGTAAAAAAAACCAAGTGCATAACAGTAAACACAAAAAATATAACTATATACTTATATTTTATATATTACACAAAACTAGCTTCATGAGAACAATCAATATGAAAACAAACACTCAGCAGAATATACAAATTCCTATACAACAAAGAACCTATAAACTAAAATATCAACAATATTTACACGAAAACATTGATCCACTAAATATTCCTGCTGTTAACCAACAATTTTGTCTGGCCTTCCCAGGCATTCACATTCGGCATAATGGGAATGCTACTTCAGAGAAAATCTCAGCCAACAAACAGAAACACAGCAAACCAATAATTTTGTACAGTAAATCATCACCATAAGATCTTCTCCACTATACTCCGACTTAGGCACAAAATTCCCGCTCCTGAATCAACCAATGACTGAATCTTGGCCCCTCCAATTTTGACCAGTATCTTCAAGATGTCTCTAGCACGTATAGCTATAACATCACACACTTTGACAGCAACATTCCTGTAATAATCGCCTATAGTGACCAACATGTTATCTTCAACATCACTACGCATAGACGCCATTGTAGCGACTTCCCAGGAATCAATAGGTTTATCGTCTATAACAACATTGTTTACATTACCACACTGTACTATATCAGTACATGCAAGATATTCTACCGACTTTTCAATCAACTTAGTAAACTTAGTATTACTACCGTCAACAATATGACTGACAGAAGCAAACATGCTATCAACCAAATTTAGGACGCATATTTTCAAACGCAGCCTTAGATAACGATGTATAGTTTCAACAACATTGTCAACAACAACACATTAACTTGGCACACCTGCTTCTCTACACGCAAATCTAAATTCTCTATCAGACAGCCCATTACTCATGGAACCCAATAAAAACCCGAAATCGAAACAAATCTAAAATTTTAAGACCACAAAAGAAAATTAGTTATTAGAACTTAAAATAAATTTCAACATTCAAAACAAGAAAAAATACTGCAGCAAAGAAAACACATAACTGCCAACTATGCATAATCATAGTAGAAACTAGAACACACGTAGCTAAAAACACGACATTGCAAAAAAAAAACAATAGTAGTATTACCACACACTTGTGCTACTAATAAACATAACGTCGGCAATTCAACTTTGTGAAATTATTACAGCCAGTCATAACATATTTCATACAATGAAATAATGCGATAATCAAAGCAAGCCTGATTAGACCACATAATTTATTTAAATTAATAAAACAAACATTCATAAATGAATGCTTATATGCATACCCAGAACAGATCCTAATAAACAGTTAGATCTTCCATGAAGATCGATAAACCTATTGACACGGCGCTAATCTCCACCATGTTAGAAAGCTTAGAGCGTTATGAGATAAGAAGATGCAGATTATTAAATTTATGTTGCTTGTTTGGGGAACGTAGCATGACTCAAACATACATCTCCTTCAATTAGTACCAATAGGATCGTTCTGTTCTAGGATTGTTTAGGGGTTACACTCTTCAATGATAAATACATCTCAATCAACAGGCACTTGCCTCTTTATTAACAAATTAATGAAATTTTGATTACTGGCGAGCCTAAGCAATGACTATTGACGTGTGTGTAAATGGCTATAATTACTACGCATGATCTACCCATCTTAATGAAACCTATATTCTGGACATTTTTGGTCCTACCGTTTATCGAGTTACACTGGTAGAGTTCTGGTTGGGTTTCCAGCTGGTCCTCCGTCTCTCGCGTCGTAGGTCCTGGGTTCGACTCTCTTGATCCCACGTCGACAACGGGGTCCCAATGCTCTCTCCTTTGCTTTCCTCCCAAGTTGGTCGTTCGGCGTCACTCTATCGACCCCCTTCGCTTCGATTGCCCACCTCTTTCAATCATTTCCAAAACAACAAGTTTTCCATAGGAATGCAATCGTTGCAATTCAGCTGTTTTTGTATAATTTAGTTATTCAACAGAACTTCAAATAAAGTTATAATTTCTTCAATAAAAACTTATTCAGCAAAAGTCTAATAACATTATCTAGTCCATGTTGTTAATAATTTGTCGCACTTGCAAAACATTCAAGCTACTAGCTTCTCTTGAGTATAAACTTGCCCCACATTCTCCAAGCTCCAAAACAAATAAAATATGCAGTTTAAACATTCAAAGTAAACATCAGTTTACATCATAGCAAGCCATAAACAAAGCCCGAAACCAGTATCCATATGTACTATAATTTAAATATGAAATTCACAGAAAAACCATGAAATCCAACGATTTCATGACAATATTATCTTAACATCAACAAACAACAAACTCGATTAATTTATTCACTAACAACATTACATGCGGCGCAATATGACCCACTCTGTTGAAGCGCCCTAGTTTCTCCCGGGGTTCTTCAAAGGTTCCACTCCATGATATTTCTACTCGGAAGCGGACACTACAAGGACGCGGGTTCGTGTCCCGCATAAGACCTGGGTTTTAGTAATTGTCCTGCACCCTCATCTATCACCACTCATCAATCAATACATCAAGCAATGCCGTGTTAACTCTACTTCCAGTTTGAACAGAGCGCCGTATACTTTGTGTTCGTCTGGTCCTGAGTTGAACATTAAGTTGCGCGTTACGACCTCACGGTTGACGCGCCCTTAACAAACATAAACTAGAAAAGTTCAGTTGAACATCAAGGATTACTTGGTATTATCAGGCCGGATTCTGTTGCCTTGCGCACGCGTAAGATCTCTCGCAATCACAAGATAACGACGACAAACCTTGTTAATACCATCAGCTAGCAATTATGGGAGTACTCCCTGAAACTGCAGGCGAGCTCTGGCAGTTATCGTCGGGGAACTCTTCCCCTCTCTTGACGACCATCCCGACGACGATGACCAATGAACAACAGTAACGATGGCAAAAACGATGACGACCGCGACGTGAGAACCCACGTTTTACTCCCCCTACCCGTGGCTGGTTCTGACCAGCATGGGCTTCTTCTTCCCATAACCACTAGACTACAGTGGCGCATTATGACCTGACGGTTGACGCGCCCTTTAATTCAATGAATCCATTACGATAACAGCTACGTTCAAGTGAGCTACTCCTGGCGAATATATGTTTGATAATCGCGCGTGCGAGGACAATTAATTAAATTATTTATTTATTTTGTCATAACTTACAGCTTTTTATTTCTTTCTTTTATAAACGGAGAAAATAACATAACACACAAAAAACAAATTTAATGTATAAACTTACATATCACATGAGGCGCAATATGACCCACCTGGTTGACGCGTCCTAGTTTCTCACGTCGTCGTATACTAGTCTGATGAGCTACGGTCTAAATTGCAGCATAACCTCTGTAGAGGTGGGCTGCAATTGTCGGAGTGGGTCTTCAGATTAGGGTGCCTGCCTTAGCGTTGGCGTATTCGCGGTTAAAACCTAACCAGGTAGCAGCACGGTCGTATGCCAACATGGCCGTCCGAAGGCAGATAAAAACACGGGCTGCATAGGGAGCAAGTGTGTTTTTCATGCTTTTTAAAGCATAATATTTCATTGTAAGCGTCAGTTCTAGAAGTATTTCCACTTTCCAGTAGCTGGGTACGATGGGGTGGGACAATCACTTTATTTTGTAACCCTCAGCTGCAAAATAACTAGCAAAATAAGGAATTTTACCTCGTAATTTGGAGACGTGTATTTTCAGTAATTTTAACTTGATGGCAATACCGCGAATTTATTATGATTATTGGCCTTTACTTAGGCCTATATGATATGTAATATTATATTATATCACAAATTATTTATTCTCCCCCCCCCGCCCAATGGAAGTAATTTTTTGCGGGTTCCCTGCGAATAAATGATCAAATTCGATTTGTTATTAAATTTGTGTTTCATCACGCCATTGAAACCTCTTAAAACATTGTCTCACATTTAAAAAGCCCCCCCCCCCCCTCAATGCGGCTAAAAATTTAAAGTTATAAGTTATATGGATGGCACCGGCCTTCACTAAACTTTATATATAGGCTTACTATTATTAATACGCATAGTTATTTAACTAATTATATTACGCCTAGTTAAGTCCTAAAATCGTTTTGTTGTTGTTTTGGTTGGATTATGAAAAATATGAGCCCATAAATAATTAAGTCTACGCAAAATTATTTGCTGTTCATGGCAGCAGTTGGCACAAATCTCTTGGCATATAAGAATAAAAAATCAAGGTAGGATAGTTTACATTCAATGCGCTGCAAAAATTTAAAAACTATAATTATAGACATATATTATTAATAATAAATAGTAATTACAGAAATTCCATATTATATCTACACCAATATCAATTATACTATTAAAGAGACTTGCATAATATATACTAGGAAAACGCTTAAGTCCCGCCGCGTTGTTGGATGAGCGTATATGGTGCATTGAGCTGCAATGTGTTTACGCGATTTTCTGTTCTTCTGTGAAAAAAACATTACTTAGTCGAAGATTTATTTTAATTAAATTAAAATTTTAAAAAATAACTTAATTGTTATAATTAAATTAAATTTTATAAAAAATAACTTAATTTTTTAATTAATCGTAATTTTTAAAAAGAAAAAAATCGTAAAATTGCAATTTTTATAAGAAATAATTATTCGATTGCGCTCAAATTTATTTCAAATATATTAGTTCATAAAATTAAGGTTTTGTAAAAAAATCATTACAATCGGATAAAGCATGTAGGTGTTATAAGTCAAAGAATTGTTTTAAAAAAGAAAAAAACACATAAAATTACGATTTTCATGAGAAATAATTTTTCTATTCCGCTCAAATTTCACACGAATATTTTAATTCATAAAATCAAGGTTCTGTTAAAAAATTATTACAATCGGATAAAGCATGTAGGTGTTATAAGTCGAAGAACTTTTTTTAAAATCGAAAAAAATCGTAAAATTGCGTTTTTTATGAGAAAAAATTTCCCGATTGCGCTCAAAAACAAGGCAGTTCTAAGTTCAGAGATTTCGAAGGCCTCCATAAAATTTCATCGCAATCGGAGTATCGGTTTAGCCGGAATCGTGTGGACAAACACACAAAAATACAAAAAGAAAAAAAAAGAAAAAAAACATTCCGGATTTTTTTCTCCAGTGTAGTGAAATGGAATCTTCGCTTCGCTCGCTACGCTCGCTACGCTCATCCAATTATGGTTCACAGTATCTTTGGGTTTAGAATGTTGAACCCAAAGACGGTACATAGCTCTTAGCCCGCTTTGGCCCTGTACTGGTTACAGCACATCATTGTAATAAATTAATTACCATTATGGTTTATCGTTTATCGGTTGGTGGTATCCATGAAACTGATGAAAGTTGTGAAAAATGTGTCTCAAGGAATAGGAATAGAACTCCATCTAACCCACAGTATTGCACGGAATAATATACACATTCAGACTTTTTGTTTCATTACGCATCACAAAAATGTGTATTACTAATTTTATGACCTTTCTTGCTTGCTAAATAATAAACATGATCGAGTAAATTCATTCTGGAGTTGACCGTGACGCTACAATATTGCATTGGTTTTACATTGAATGCCGCCATGCAGCCGCCCGGTATCTGCCTTGGAGCAGTTCTCCACTTGACCGCCAGATGTCAGCCACTTTGCTTTTAAACGCGAATACAGACTCGTGGATGTTAAGTTGTTAACCATTTTCTCCTAGCAAAAGATACATATTTTGGATGATGGTGGAGGTGCCGGTCCAGGCAATTGTTTATTTATTGCCAATACACAAAATGACATTGACAAAACCCTGACAATAAAAAATAAATTAAGAGTATTAAAAAGTAAAATTTTTCACATGTAAAATTCAATTATAACATTTCGCGTTATAACGGCCGTGTCTTCGAGGAATTCAAATGACCAACAACTCTCATTTAACAATGTAGAACTTTAATTCAAAACAATGTCCGTCTTCTCGGCATGGTGTTTGACACAAAGCTAAATTGGAAACACCACGTTGTTGAGTTACGTAAAAGATTCATATTGAAAATCAACCTATTGAAAGTTCTCAGCAATACATGGGGTGCAGACAGGACTTGCATGTTGAGAATTCACGGATCTCTAGTTTGCTCCAAGATGGACTATGGATGTTTCGTATACTCTTCAGCAAGTAACACAACCCTTAAACTTCTAGACACTGTCCACCATTGTGCTTGGTGCATTTCAAACAAGCCCGGTAGTCAGCTTGTATGCCGAGTCAGGTGTGTCCTCCTTGGCAGAACGGAGAAACCTCTTGATGGGTACGTACGTAATGAAAATTAAATCTATGCATAACCATCCATCAAACCATGATGTTTTCAATGTGAAATATGTCAGACACTTTGATAACAAACCAATGGCAACCCTTCCAATGGGGTTAAGGTGTAAACCTTGGTTTAATCTTATAGATTTTAATCTGCCAACAGTTTTAATTTTGTTTTTAGCAATAACCCGCCCTGGTCTACACCAGAGCCGATTATTCTATTTAACCTTTGTCGTTTTGATAAAAACGCTACTTGCGATAGTGTATTCAAAATTAACTTTAAAAAGATTTGCCATGAACATCAAAGGTTTACTTTGATATTCACAGATGGCTCCAAAATTGACAACAAGTTTGGAAGTGCCTTTTATTGCTCCACCTTAACTGAACGTTTCAGGCTAAGCGACAGGTGATTAATTTTCACTGCAGAGTTATTCGCCATCCGCGAAGCTCTTTAATACATTCTACGTTGTCGTTGTGGAGAATACCTTTTGTGTTCAGATAGCTTGAGTTCACTTCAAGCTATAAAACTCATGTATTCAAGTCATCATTTGGTACAAGACATCCAATTCTATTTAGAAAAACTAAACTCTAAGGGTTATATAATAGAGTTTTGCTGGATACCTGGACACGTGGGCATAGAGGGAAATGAACACGCTGATCGGGCTGCTAAGGAAGCTTCCCAGCGTCGCGACGTTGATTCCAATCTAGTTTCCGTTCCAGATGTCAAGAGTGGATTCAAGCAACGTTTGTTGGTGTTGCAAAATAACAAATTGCGTATAGTTTGATGCCCACACTGACTAATAAAATACGTCCACCTACGTCTCGACTCTCACGTAGAGAAGATGTGGTATTGTCTAGAATTAAAATAGGCCACACACGCCTAACTCACGGATATCTCTTAACCAGAGAAAAAGGTATTCTCAGATGTGACACATATGATGCACCTTTAACCGTACATCTTATGCTAGCAGAATGTACCAAATGTGATGCCTTGCGCACGCAATTTGATCTCTCTTAATCATATGAAGAACTTATATCATATGATAATTGCGACAAACTTTCTAAATTTCTAGTCCAAACAAATCTATTTCACAAAATTGTATTCACATCATACACATTTCGTTTATTTATTTATTTTCATTCACATAAATTACTTTTATTTTTCTTTATTTTTATATTTCTAACAATCATTTTATTTTGTTATATATACACTAAGAAAACAATCTAATAATCAAACACACCATTTACTCATCTCATCAACTTAATTTTCAGCAGCGCAATATGACCTAGCGTTTGAAGCGCCCTAGTATCTCACGTCGTCGTTCTAAATCATTCTCAAATAATTGTTTGATTCGTTGTTAGACGAGGGAGTGAGGCATCCTATCATAGTCTAGATTGGCGCATCATGGCTTCAGTTGACCCTCAAAACACTATTAATTATACGTTTATTATTACACTTTTATTGATATAATAGTATTATATAATAATATTAAAGTTAGTGGGCTTCTCAAAGTTACATGTTTAAAATGCCTTTTATAAATATGTTACATGAATTTGAGAATTAAAGCACATCCGAATCTTAATCTGAATCTAAATCTGAGCTATCAAATTTAAATGAAATGTGCCCGGATACTCAACACATGACTCGCTCACTCGTCCTAGCAACACTTTGGAGCTTCCCTAGTCTAGTTGGCTAAGGTTCCCTTATACCCGAAATCTGGAAATCCTAGGTTCAAAACCCCGATCGGAAAAGTTTTTTTTTATTTTCTGGATTTTATTTAAAAATTATGAAAAACATGTTTTGAAATGCATATTACAATACTATGGAAAACATAGCCAGTACGAAATTCGAGTAAAGATTGCAAGGTTTACTCAATGTCCCAGCGTAATTTAGGGGAACCTTGAGCGTGCATGATTCGATAAACCTTGGTTACTCCTATGCATGTTATCACAGCCTTACAAAAAATTTCAATAAAAATGTCTTCTTCAAGAACAAAAGCATTGTTGTTAAAATGAAACCTACACATTTCACGCCTATTTTTTTAATTTATCATGTCTCGTAGGTTTAAATCGCAACGGATTGTGCTCATTTTGTTACATTTCTCAGTAACCTGGTCACGGATGTCTGTTTCAAATTTCAGCTCAACCTATTTGGCAGTTTGGCTGTATGGGACTGGACAAACAGACATTTAACATTTAACATACAGAATTAATCACGACCAAGGCCCGTTCGACTTGCGTTGAGACTTCGTTCGCTGCGCTCACTCGTCTAATAACCAAGGATTCACGTCTGGTGATTCTTTATTTGAAACCAACTATAGGTCTTACACTGTTGCCAGTGCACAGGGACATAAGAAACTTGACAACGCTGTTTCCTAACGGTTCCCGTATTGAAATACTGTCTCCCTCCTTCTTTCTCCAACCACAACTTCGAGCTGAAATCCGAGCCTCGCTTTCATCTTTTAGAGATCGTTCGACCGAGCACAGACAGATGAGTACAAAAAGCAAGTTTTCGGCCCTTCAGATATTTTACATTCTATTAATTGGTATTAAAATATTTATGAGTACAACTTTACAAAAAATATCCTCATTTAACAAAAATAAATTGCAATGGAACTTGAAGAAATAAGAGAAACCCACGAATTCTAAAAACTTAAAAAAAATTATCCATCAACGCGAATAAAAAAAGCGATCGCGAAGCGTCCTAGTTATATACATCTGTATAAAATGTTATTATAACTGTTATTTCTATAAATTCTGGCTAACTTTTTCAACTTTTTCTTTCTAAAGGCAATACATTACAATGTCTTTAATACCCATGTGATATATGAACGTTGTAGGCCCACCCGTTTGCAAAGATTTGCCCCAAATATCACGAAAATATGGCATTCAAAATCGAAAAAAAGTTAAAATACGATATTAATGAGAGGTATTTGATCAATTGTATAAAAAAAACGTGGCAGGTCTAAGTTCAGAGATTTAGAAGGTCCCCTCTAATTTTCATTAAGATCGCATATGCCGTTTGTACGATAGAACGCGAACAAACAGACAAAATCAACAAAAAAACGAATATTTTTTTTAATGTGGGGTTAGTGAAATTGAAGGTTCGCTTCTCTCATCCAACAAAATTTAATTCACATCAAACACATTTATTTTTTTATTTATTTATTTTTATTTAAATAAATATTTTTTCTTTAGCAATTACTATTACCACCATCATTTTCTTTTCAATATTAACTAAGAAATAAATTTAGTATTCCAACACACCATCAACTCATTTCACTAAAACTTAATATCACAGGCGGAGCAATATGACCTAACCGGTTGAAGCGCCCTTGTGTCTTACGTCGTTGTTATTTTTTTTCTTTTGGAAATTACCCCAAACAAAATTTGGCGCTGCTGTTACTTACTACAGCAATAGGCATCCTAATAATTTATTTACTTATAAGTGGCCACAATTCCACAGGACTCCACAGGATGTCCAGCAAGGGCATGTTACCAATGACATAGGGTAACAAACCAAACTAATACAAAACGTTACAATACAATAACAAATTAGTAACAAAAAGATGAAACACGAATGTATGCGAGTGGTGTTGCATCTGTTTGACTGTATGCGTGAGTGTGTAAGTGTAAATATTAACCCCACAGAAAAAATTTGGCCAAGCCATTTTTGTATGATTTCGAGTTTAAAATTGTTACTTTTTTACCACAAAAAACGTTGGCTTGGCGCTCGTCAACAGCCGAAATGATCTTACTTCTTTTCAAAGCGAAACTAGGGAGAAAGAATGAAAAGCTTGGCTCAACTTCTATATCTCACAGCATTCACAGCCGAAGACTTTTGAAGGAGAGCTTGGCTGCCGTTTTTTACAAACTTTACAATACAAACAAACAACAACAACAAACGTGCGGAACCTCGGTAGAGGAAGGTTGTGCGGCAGCTCCGCTCCGTGTCTGTAGTGTGCAAGCGAGTGATATCGTTCTGATTACATAGTGACAGTGTATTTACATTTCATCTGTGAATGATAGTGATACAATAATATTGTATATTATTATATATGTGTATATTACACACTCGTGTGGGTCGCAAAAAGCTTTTGAAATGCCGCCGAAAGAAAGAAAAAATACTCGAAGCAATAGTACCCCGGAGGTGAGTGCAGAATTAATTCCTCCAAAGGGTCACCTTGAGGATAATATTGCTCAAATCAACGAGCAGTTGTCAGAGATCGAGGGAGGGTTACCCGAGGAATCCCCTTACATTGCTATGTCAGAAGCGATTCGTTTAGTTTTAGTAACCCTTCAACAACTGACAAAAAACATTGGCGAACAGGCCAGCTCCAACAAAGAGCTGCTAGCGGAAAACAAGCTGCAAACTAGCAAGATCGAGTCCCTGGTTAGTGAAGTCAAGCAGTGCAAGATCGCAAACAAGGTCCTGAAGGAAGAAAACGAGTGTCTGGCATCACGCTGCAACGAGCTTGAACAATATTCACGTAATTATAACATTGAGATTCAGGGTGTGCCTGTGGTAGATGGTGAAAACGTCTATAGTATAGTAACTGAAATTGCAAGCAAAGTTGGTTGTAATATAAGTGAGGAAGAGATTGATGTTTGTCATAGGCTAAAGGCTAACTCCAAATCTAAAGATACACCCCCAACCATTATAGCAAGATTTTTCTGTCGCAGGGTTAGGGAGGATTTGATTACGGGAAAAGAGCTAAAAAGACCTTGTGCGCAGGTGAGATTGGTTTCACCGAAAATAACGTGGAAAATAACTTGATATTCGTTAATGAGCATCTGTCTAAAATTAATAAAGAACTTTTCTGGTTAGCGCGTAAAGCCAAGGCGCAACTAAAGTACAAGTACGCGTGGGTTAAAGGAGGCAAAGTTTTCTTGTGCAAGGACGAACATTCGCCCGTCTTGGGTATTGCCAAGCCCTCTGATATCCCATCGCAGTAGTTCGCAGTCACTCCTCACTCGACCTTGCTCTCGCTCAGGTCCATTAAGTTGGCCGCACCTATTTCGAATTGGCTTGTTTTTTTTGTCTCACACATTAGTGCTCGGATAGTGCTGGATAGTGCCGCAAGTCCCGTCGATAGTGCTGGTTTCGTTTCGGTGATATTGCAATTTGAAAATTGTGCGGCCAACTTAATGCCAGCCGCACCTATTTCGAAATTTGAAATTTTGATTATTGCATTCGATAGTGCTCGGATAGTGCTGGATAGTGCCGTAGGTCCCGTCGATAGTGCTGGTATAGTTTAGATTTTACAGCGGGTCAAAAAACCGGGACTGTTTTTTTAGATGATCTTTTGATTCTACTCAAATTCGTCATTGTTCTCAAATTTCATATATAGAAGGTTCCCTGAAAATTTTGTTACGATTTGAATAGCCATAAAGGTGGTAGAGAGCGAAGAACGTACAAATATTATCGAAAATTATCGAAAAATTACTACTCTCATAAGATTTTTTAAAATTAAATAACGGTTTTGAAACGTTTGATACAAAATTATCACACATTATTTAGATTAAAACTGTTGGTTAACATGATGGGTTATTATCCTGAATGGTTTATAATTTCCTTTAATCATTGTTTTATCAATAAAACTTTTATTACTGACGATACATGGCCCAATGCAAATTTAAACAAATTCATTAGCCAAGCATTTAATTATGAATTATTTGTGATAATTTTGTTTATCACCTCGAAATGATTTCAATAATTTAATTTAATTTTGTGATTGTTATTTATATATTTATTTTTTAATTATTATATAAAAGAAGTACTAACATATTTTTTATTTAATTGATTACTATATCTGTATATTTAAATAAAATAATGGGCTTGGCCACACTTTTAGATATCACCACTTTATATGTTGAACCACTTTTGAAATGGAAGTTTTTATAAGTGTGATCCCTTTTCGGTTTGTTCCGCGGTAGATCTTCTTTGTTTAAAGGCTTGGCAGCTTTATTGCAAGTTTTTGCATTTTTGTGTGGTTTAAAGTTTACTAGCCCCAAAATGAGAGCTGAGCATAAACAAAAAAACTTGGGGCTTTGGGTGACCCTATGCATGCTTAAGTAGTGAAATAAGTAATTCGCTTTATAGTAAACTTTCTTCCGTTTATTCCAAGGGATATAAATCACTCATCTAAATTTGTGACATGCCTTGTAAAAAAGCGGGCTTATAGTGCGATCAAGGTGTCTTCTCAAACACAACTATAGTGAAAAATGTGATACCAGCATGAAAATTTGCTATAATATAGATTTTGACATTAGAAATTCGAAAATAACTGGCTCCACGATGGGGTCTTATTAGTTAACTATTAATTAATTAATTAATTGAAGAGTTAATTATGTGACACGAATTTCAAAGTGTCAATAAATACGTCATATTTGGTATTAATGAAGAGCATTTTTTACCTCTATAAAGACAAAAAAAAACATTGAAAAAATATATTGAAATATACATATGTTATAGCTAAATTTGTTGATTTTGCTGATTTTTTAGTTTTTGAACCAAAAGATCAACGTTAAAGTAAAATTTCTTCTAACCAATGATATCACAGTGTTCACAAAATAGCTGGCTGGTTACTATAATTAATATATCATTTTTCAATTTTCAATAATAGTTATTACAATATATTTAACACAAATTACAATATGGCGTAAAGATGTCTAACTATGGTAAAAAATATGATACCAACTTAAAAATTTAGCAATCTGAAAGCTTTTGTAATAAGAAATTCGAAAATAACTGGCTCCAAGCTAAGTGATTAGTATTTAACTATTAATTGATTAATTAACATTTATTAGTGAATTTAGTCTTAAAATTTCAAAGTGAAGACAAATTTGTAGTGTTTGGTATCAATTTAAAACATTTTTCACCAACATTAAGAAAAAAATTAAATTGAAGAAATAAATTGAAATATGTGATATAGTTAAATATGTTGATTTTGTAATTTTTTTAGTTTTTGAACCAAGAGATCTACTTTAAAGAAAAATTTTGTCTAACCAGTTATAACACATTGTTCACAAAAGAACTGGTAACTATAATTATCGTATCATTTTTCAATTTTCAATATTCGTAATTACAATATTTTTTACACAAATTAATAATTGTTTTTACTTGAAAAGTTACAAAAACATGTTGTGTGACGTAGAAAAATGCTTCATTTTACTCGATTTCATCAATCTTAAAGATTTTGTAACAAGAATTTTGAAAATCACTGGCTCCAGGCTGAGTTTTGAGTATTTAACTAGGAATTAATTAATTAAATTAATTTCTTAATTGTGTCCAAAAATTTCAAATTGAAGATATATTTGTCATGTTTGGTACCAAATGAAAGCATTTGTCACTAACATTAAGATAAAAATACATTGAAAAAATATATTGAAATAAATATTTTGTTATAGTTAAATATGTTGATTTTGTGATTTTTTAGTTTTTGAACCAAAAGATCAACTTTAAAGTAAAATTTTTTCCAACCAATGATAACACAGTGTTTACAAAACAGCTGGTAACAAAAATTAATTAATTTATTTTCAATATTCAATAATAGTAATTATTCAATTTTACGCAAATCAACAAATTGTCTTAAATTGAAAAGTTACAGAAACATGTAGTGTGACTTAGCAAAATGCATCATTTGACTTGTTTATATCAATCTTAAAGATGTTGTATTAAGAATTTCGAAAATCACTGGCTCCAGGCAGAGTTTTGAGTTTGAATTGTGAAAGAATGAATGAATTAAATTAATTTCTTAATTGCGTCCAAAAACTTCTAAGTGAAGATAAATTTATCATGTTTGGTATCAAATGAAAGCATTTGGCACCAACAAGCACCAACAACCAACAAGCACCAGAGCTACCTATTTTCCTCTGGGTGAAGCGAAATTGAAGCCTTCGTTTGGCACACTAGGAAAACGCTTAAGTCCCGCCGCGTTGTTGGATGAGCGTAATTGGTGCATTGAGCTGCCATGTGTTATGCGGATTTTCTGTTGTTCTGTAAAAAATTATTACTAAGTCGAAGATTTTTTTAAAATTAAATTAAATTAAATAAAAAAATAACTTAATCTTTTAAAATATTTTATTAATCGTAATTTTAAAAAAAGAAAAAAAATCGTAAAATTGCGATTTTCATAAGAAATAATTATTTGATTGCGCTCAAATTTTACACGAATATATCAATTCATAAAATTAAGGTTCTGTGAAAAAATCATTACAATAGGATAAAGCATGTAGGTGTTATAAGTCAAAGAATTGTTTTAAAAAAGAAAAAACCCGCAAAATTTAGATTTACATGAAACATAATTTTTCGATTGCGCTCAAATTTCACAAGAATGTCCTAATTCATAAAATTAAGTTTCTGTGAAAAAATCATTAAAATCGTATTAAGCATGTAGGTGTTACAAGTCGAAGAAATTTTTTTTAAATCGAAAAAAATCGTAAAATTGCGATTTTCATGAGAAATAATTTTTCGATTGCGCTAAAAAACGTGGCAGTTCTAAGTTCAGAGATTTCGAAGGCCTCCATAAAATTTCATCGCAGTTGGAGTATCGGTTTAGCCGGAATCGTGTGGACAAACACACAAAAATACAAAAAAACAAAAAAAAAACATTCCGGATTTTTTTTTCCTGTGTAGTGAAATGGAATCTTCGCTTCGCTCGCTACGCTCGCTACGCTCATCCAACGGGGAAAACGCCAAAGTCGATGTAAGACGAGAGATCGCTGGCCAACTATACTAAGTTATTTTTTAAATGCATTAAACCAAATTCATAAAGATAAACCATATATTATATGGCCAGCGATCGCCTGCAATCAAAGACTTAAGTAATTTCCTAGTTTAATTCATTGTAGAAATTACTTTGGATAAAGTAAACAAAAAAAAACGGCCGTTACGAATTAATGGTATAATTGCAAGCATTAATTCAGTTTACGTTTCGACAACAACTTTACCGATTTGCCTGCTTTTGTTAGCATGAACTACAAAAAGTGTACTGAATGTTAGTTTAAAATCTTGCCGAGATCGGTACAAAAGTTTCACAAGCGGACGACGGAAAGACGCACAGACTCATAAGACACAAAGACCCGAATGGAACCCGCTGGGAATCTTCACTCGCTTCGCTCGCTCGCTCGTCTAAAAACCAATTCCTTCACATAATCTAAATCACTATTCTAAGAAATAGTTATTTTAACAATTAACTTGCAGATTCTGAACATTTTGCAATAAGAAATACAGCAATGGCACATGCAGGTATGCGGTCGTCCAACTACAACTGTTGATCACCTTCTATCCACTGATTTCACAAACCACACCCAAGTATGTTAATAAAACATACAAACAGACAAGGCACAACAAGCGATGGTTAAAGGTACATCCGACATTTTTCCTCAGACCGTGAGCTATTGCCGGGAAAGGGTAATGACGGGGGATTCCGCGTAGTGCATCCTTATCAGCACTATCGACGCGCCTTACAGAACTATCCGAGCATTACCCGAGCGGTATCGAATGCAATAATCAAACTTTCTAATTTCGAAATAGGTGCGGCTGGTCCCGGTTTTTTGACCCGCTGTAAAATCTAAACTATGCCAGCACTATCGACGGGACTTGCGGCACTATCCAGCACTATCCGAGCACTAATGTGTGAGACAAAAAAAACAAGCCAATTCGAAATAGGTGCGGCCAACTTAATGGACCTGCGCGCAACCAGTATGGATGAATGGCATGACGCGTTGATGCGAGATGATAACATAAACAATACTTGCAGTCATATTGCTGAAGTAAATGCGCTCTATGAGGGTCATGGTGAATTTAAAATAATGCCCCAAAATATAAGAAGCATACGATTACACTTCAATGAATTCATTGTCATGTTAAGCGAGTTAAAATTTGAGCTTGATATTATCGTTTTAACTGAGACGCATCTCGTGCAAAATGAACCTTTTAATATTCATGGATATTCTACATATTATTTTAATTCACGCCACTCAAGTTATGATGGAATAGTGGTTTTAATTAATACTAGTCGTATTGGAAATACAAAATTGAAACTCGCTGCTTGAATCGAAATGCAAATGCAGCTAATATTACGTTCAAATTTGATGGAGAAACTTACTCTATTTTTAGTGTTTATCGCTCTCCTTCTACCAATGTAGGAAACTTTGTAGCTGAATTGCATTCGGTAATCAACGGATTTTCTTCCTATGACCATCAGATTATCATTGGGGATATAAATCTAAATATTTTGGAGAATGAAATCCAGTCACAAGTGCAGCATGATTATTTAAACCTGTTATACTCTAATGGATATAAAGCATGTGTAACTAGCCCTACAAGAGAAAGTTTACATAGTAGCACCTGCCTGGACCATATATTTGTTAAGTCTAGGAAGATTAAAGGCACGGTAACATGCATCTATATATCTGTTATTACTGATCACTATCCGATTTTCTTTAGTTGGGAGGCAGGAGATAAATTGAATAAAATTATGCAGGCAAAGGAAACTCCAACTAAAGGCGAGACTCAAGGACAATATAATAAAAAATTAAATGTTGAAAAGCTCAAGTCAAGCTTAGATAATGAAACTTGGTACAAGGTATTTCTTACTCAGCATGTAAATGATTCTCTAAATTCTTTTATGAATATACTTCAGAGTCATATAAACAATTCATATGACATTAAAATTCAAAAGAATAATTCCAAAAACAAAAAATTAACTGATTGGATAACCAATGGCAAATTACGTCTATAAGAAAGCGAGATAAAATGCTTTTTAATATTAAAAAACTAAGTGTAGACCCAAATATAGATGAGCAGTATCTTGATAATTTAAAACGCCGTTATAAAGCATACCGTAATTATCCTTAAAGGCCCTGTAAACTCTTGTGACATCACGTTCTTAAAAGATAAATTGCTCGATATTATTAACACCGCACAAAACTGCATCGAAATCGGCCCGCTAGTACTCGAGATATTCGCGCGCTCCTTCAGCGTCACGTGACCTACTGGCGCGTCACGAGGGGTCTACTGTCTACCTCGACCGAGCCCGCCCGCGTACCGAGATGCCAGGTAGAGAACACAAGCAGTTGCTACTGTCACTTTCAGCCGTGCCGTTGACACTTTGTGTTGTTGAGTTTAAGCATGTGCAAAGTAAGACGTTAGTTGTTTTTGTGTTGTGTTTTGATTAATTAATGCGTGATAATTTGTAAAATGGTGAACAAGTGTTTGTGTTTTTTAGTGTAGAAATGCTCGGAGTAAAGACGGAGATATTTTCATGCACGTCTTCCCTGACAAAACACGATTTCCCGTTCTGTATTTCCTAATCGTTTACTTTCCGATGCAATTGTTTCGGTAATCACGCGGCTCGAAAGGGTACGGCTTCGCTCCTGCCATAGCGATAGAATGAAACTACGGGCGAGTGCGAGCATCCACCCGTTTACTCCGACTGACCGCGCTAGAAGCAGCGAGACCCCACGTGACGTCACAAGCGGGAATAGCATGGGACAGAGCAAATCTCCATAGATCGTAAACCTCTGGACCGATTTCGTCGATTTTTTTTTTTGATATATTTATATTGATGATTAGGAAATCATAGTTCAAGTAATTACAAGAGTTGACTGGGCCTTTAACAAAATTTGATTATTACCACCAAAAAAAATTTACTATTAAAGAAAAATACGATTTTTATGAACACAAACCCCCAAAAAAAGGATGGGAAGTTATTTAATAAAAATCTGGGGAAGAAAATGATAGGAAAGCAATGATCAAAAAAGGGAAAAAAGGAAAATTGGTAATGAGCTCCACTCGGGGGAAGATGACCCCAAAAAAAAAAAAAAGAAATTTTTTCCCCCCCCCGCTGACTTTTTCTCAAACGTGGGGAAAAAACTTGCAAAAAAAAAAAAATTAAAGGAAAACGAAAAAAACCTTTTCAAAACGCCAAAAAAACCTTAAATTTCAAATTCCTCAAAATAAGAATTCAATTTTTCAAAATCCCTTTTAAAAGAAAAGGAGAAATTCTAGACTTTTCCCCCAAAAACCTCAGCAAATTTAAAGCTGGTGGTTTTTGAAATTTTAAAGGGGGGGGTAAATACGATTGCCCGGCCCCTTTTCCGGGATTTTGTACTTTCCCTACCCCCATTTAATGCATTTTTTTTAAACCCTTAAATGTTTTGATTTAGGAAAATTTCCAAACAAGACCTCAAAACCGAAAAGGTTTTTTCCCTTTTTCAAAAATGACCCCGACAGAAACGAAACCGGGGAAAAACTATAGCCCCTATTTCTCTCTTTTTCGCACTTGGCAAAGATCTTAGAAAAATTAAAAAGGGTGAGCTTATGTCTTTTTTGCAGTCACAAAAAAATATTATCTCCAGCGAAAATTTGGTTTTTGGTCTGCTTTTAAAAAGTACGTCAAAACGCAAATACAAAAATTAACTAGTACCCATTTATAAAAGCATTGGATAAAAATGAAAGAGTGTTAACTTTTTTTCGGGGCCCTTGGCGAAACCCTTTTCGATCGGGTTGGCCCAATGAAAGGTTTAAAAGTTTAAACAAAAAACAAAATTGGGTGTGAAAAGGGTCATTTTTGGCCCCTTTTTTAGTAGTTACTTAGTAATGTGGCCAAAATGGCCCCAAAATGGGTTTTTACTTTAAAAATTTAAAAACAAAAAATCAAAGTGGGGTCCCCCAGGGGTACTGTACGGGGGCCCCAATTTTTTGTTCATAATATATATTAACGATTTATGAAAAACGGATATTAAGGGGGAGTTTAAAAATGTCCCCCCGATGATACGGGCCCTTAGTTTTTAAAAGGTTAGTTTGGGAAATTTTGTTACCGCAAGGTTTAATAATTCTATTGTTTATTTAAAAAAGGGTTGGCTGGGACGAAAATTTTTTACAAAACATAAAAAATATAAATAAAACCTCTTCATCCAAATTACTATCTCAACCCAAAACGCAGCCGAAAGACCCTTTGGGAATTAAAATTAAAAAGAAAACTTTTTTGATTTTTCCGAAGGTTTTCTTTTTGCAACCCCTTAGAGTTTTTAAAAAATTTTGTTAGTGTGAAGTATTTAGGTATTGTCATGATTTTTTAATTTGTTTTTGGCCCGGGCCCATAAAAGGGACTTTTTTTAAGAAAGTTAGAAGTTTGTTTTATGTTTTTTTATAGACTAAGGAAATACAATTAGAGGAAAATTGCTATTGTTATTTATACAGACCCTTTGGGGCGGGTTAAATTATAAAAAATTTTTGGGTTTTATTGGGTGGGGAGGGGGGGGGGGGGTTTTATAAAACGCTTTAAACCCGCTTATAATTTTCAGGGGGTTTCTTTTTAAAGATTTTTTAAATGAAAGGGGCCAAAGGGTACTTTTCCCTTAATTAACCTTAAAAACAAATTTTAAAATCCCGGATATCTACCAGATATTTTTCAAACACAGTAGTTTCCCCCTTCAATTTTTATTTTTTTAATAGGGAAAAGTGCTATTAAAAAAACCCTACTACAAAAAACCAGATTTTTACAATTTTTAATACTAAAAAATACACTCTAGTGCCCCTAAAAAACAAAAAACCCTTTTGGGAAAAAGACAGGTCGTTTTTTCTTGGACCAATTTTTTTTCAATCAGATCCCCTGGCTATCAAAAAAATGTAAAATTTTTAAATTTTTGTTTAAATTTTCGTTGAAAAAAAAGGGAATGAGAAAACCGGAATTATTCCCACTTTTCCTTTAAAATTTTATGAATGTTTTAAATTTAAATTTTTGTAACCCCCAAAACCCATTAATTTAATTGATTTAAAAAATTTTTTAAAAAAAAATTTTTTCCCTTCTGTATTGTTTTTAAATTTTTTTTGGTTTTAAATATATTTTGTGTCATTTAGTCTATTACTTATTGTTTTATATATAAAATATATATATACGAGTTTTGCATTTTTTTAAGTTTTTATTTTTTGTTACATCAAATCAGTTTCCGCTTTAAAAAATGTTTTCCTTTTTTGCAAATTATTTTGACAGCCCGCACAAAGGGGTTTTTTCCCCTTCCCGCGGGGCTTCCATTGGTTTTTTAATATATTTTGTAAATCTTTTTGGGATGCTAAAACTTGTATGAAAAATTTAGTGTGTATTTTTAAAATTTTGCGGGAAAATAAAAATGGCTTTTAAATTTAAATTTTGAATTGAATTGATTTAAAAAAACCCGGTGGGGATCTTACATCTTTTGTTTTTAGTTTATCCCCAAGGGCTTAAATGAGGTTTTTGATTTAACGGTTAGGTCAAGAGAGTTTTTTTGCCAGTTTTTTGGGCCCAGGGGGCCCCCCCCCCCCCCCCCTAAATGAAAACCTCTTGTTTTTTTAAGCGTAGAATTTAAAAGGGTCAATAGCATTTTTTTAATTTAAAGCTTGTAAAAATTACACGCCTGAGTAATTACGCGTTTTGATTTTAAATTTTTTTGTTTTTCCTCCGGCCCCCCTATCGCCCGGTTTTGGTTTAAAGGCTAAATGTTGGAAAGAGGGACCACGTGTAGAAAGAAATTTTTTAAATTTTCAAAGGGAAAACCTTTTTCTCTGAAAAGGGCCCCCTTTCGGGCCCCCGGGGTGGAAAATTTTGGCCCAGAGCAGGGCCCTTTTGCTAATCGGGGAAAGGCGTTTTTGGAGAAAAAGTCCACCTCGAAAATCATCAGCTGTAAAGGCGGAGTATTTACTAAACGGGGCCCGACCCTCGGGGCAATCGCCCCCCCGGGGTTCCCCTTGCCCCTTTCCCCTTGACGACCCCCGGCGCCGTGAAATGACAAACGAACGATGACAAAAGACGATGACGCCCGCGACGTGAAAAAAACCACCTCCCTCCACTTCCCCGTGGCGGGTTTGCCCGAGGGCTCCTCCTCCCCCCCCCCCTTTGGCTAGAGTGGTGCGATAGGGACCTAAGGGTTTGACGCGCCCTTAATCCAAACCCCCCCCCAAAAAAAAAAATCTCTGTAAAAGGCCCCTTTATTTCTTAAGGTATGAAAAAACCTACCCCTTGGGGGATAATTTTGATTTGCTAAAAACCCCTTCCCCAAATTTTTTGTTTTCCATATTAAAAAGGGATAGAGAATGAGAAAAAACCACGTGTTTTCCCACGTTTGAAAACTTTCAGTTTTGGAAGCCGTTTTTTTTTAAATGATTAATTTTTTAAAGTTAGCTATTTTTTTTGTAAATTTTTTGGGCCATGGTCCCCCCAAAAATTTACCCCTTGTTTTTTTGACGCTAGAATTTATAAGATTAAGAAAAAATTTTAAAAACCCCAAATTTTGTACAAATTTAAAACGCCCCCCCCCGAAAATTCCCGTTTTTAAAAATTTTTACCCAAAATTTTATTTTCCCCGGCCCCTGAACCCGATTTTTGGGTTTTTGAAAAAAAAAAACCCATTTGCGTATGAGGTACACCAAAGTTGGGAAAGGGTTTCATTGTTCTAAAATTTACGTTTTCTTGTAGGGCTAAATGTAGCTCCGCGGAGAAAGGTAACTAGTAGCACCCAAGCCGGGGGTTTTTGCAAATTTTGGAGTCACTTTTTTAAACAAGGGATTTATCAAAAGGGGGGGTTTTTTTTTGGAAGGGGTCATGGACCACGTTTTCAGGTCTTTATCCCGATTTTGAAGATTGGAAATCTTTGGGGGCGACTTTTTTTTAAAAAACCCCTTAAACCCATTTAAAAAAACTTTTCAATTTTACGGGCCCCCGGGCAATATGGCCTCCCCGGTTTAAAGCGCCCTATTTTCAACGTTTTTTTTAAACAATTGTGATTACATGGGAAAAGGTACGCCCCTGGCACTTAAAAGCAGGGATCACAAAGTAGAACAAGTTGTTAGGGTTTTCGACTAGTTTGACTAAGAGGAACGCTGATTTGTTTTACAAAAAAAACTATTAGTGGAAAACCAAGTGTGGTTTGGACGAGAGTTCAAATTCGAAAATGCAAAAAAAGAAGGTGAGCAGAGCCTGAAGACAGAAGAATTTCCCGAGCGCTCCCGTTTTGGCGGGGGTAGCCCCAGTCCCTGAGTTTTGAGAACCCACATTTTGGAAACCGGGCCAAAAAGGGTTTAAAAGAGACACAAGAAAACCAAAACAGGCCCGGCGGTTGCCCATAACAAGTTTGGGGGGAAAACCTGGTGAGCAGGCAACAAAAAGATTGGTTGGAAAGTTATTTGTTGTTCATTAATTTGGGAGCCCGGGGGGCCCGGGGCCCTCCCCTAGTCAGACCCCCAGTCTTATCCGGGTTTTTGAAAATTTTATGATTTTAATAAACAAGGCATTCCCCTATGTTTAAAAAACACGTTTTTTAAACTGTGAAAAAACCAGGGTTATTTTCCCAAACCCCGAACTCCTTAAAAACACAGTACGATTTTGGGTCAGAAACTCTGAGTCAGGGGAGGGTAGGATCTAGTAGTTCTGGGGGTTAGGCCCTTTGGGTTGAAAACCCTGGCTTGTAAGATTGGGTTTAAAAATTAGGGAACTTTTCCCATTGTTAAAGAAATAAATGTTTTGGAAAAACCTATACCCCAAACTGTAAGCCAAAAAAACACACTAAATTGATTGTTTTTACATAACAAACACAAAAAAATTTATAATATAATACACGACTTTCTCAAACGGCCCCCAAATTTTAAAACGTTTGTGCTACGACGCGGGGGGGAGGAAATATTCACATCGCCCCCATGTTTAAAAAGGGACTCGAGACAGGCAGGGGTTGATCCAAAAAAAATCTAAAAGTAAAAAATTTAAACCCCTAATAAAACCCCCTTTTTCCCCCCCTCCCCGTGGCTGGTTAGGGACCATGCAGGCATCTCCCCCCCAATACCCCCTAGGAAAGGGGTGCATTATGACCTAACGGTTGACCCCCCCCCTTTATCCAATAAACAATGACAAAAAAAACGATGACAGACAATGACGACGCGCCCTGAAAAACCCCTTTTCTCCTTACCCTTGGGCTGGTTCTAATATTATCACCATTTTCTTTCTTTTATAAACAAAGAAAACAATATAAAAAAAAAACCCAAACAAAACCAAAAATTTTTTCATAAATTTTTCTTATCGCCGAAGGTGCAAATTTTGACCAAACTCTTTTTGAAGCGCCCTATTTCTCACTTTGTCGTGAGAATTCCTTTCCCAAACCCTACCCGGGGCCGGTTTGATAAAACATGGGACCCCCTTCCCCACACCCCTAGGTTTAGAGTGGGCTTTGGGTGGCCTTACGGTTAAAGGCCCCTTTAAAAATTTAAAATTGGAAATAAACGCATTTTTACTCCATTTTCGAAGCAACAATGAAAATTTGGTTGAAACATATGTATAGAAACATACTCCATCTAACTTACCAATAAAAGCGAGTTGGGGAAAAGAAACTGTTGCAGCTGGGCTAGAGTGGGAAGGGGCCCCTTTAAAAAGAAAAAAATACCCATAAAAATTCCGGGGTATTTTTTCCCCGAGGAAAGGAAAAAGGCGAAGTAAAAACACATATTTTCAAATTAAGTTCTGAGCTATGAGAAAGTTTATTGAGTATGAAGTATGAATAGAAGGGGGGGAGAAGAAAAAACCCGGAGCGGCACGTAGCCCTTCCCCCTTTCGAAAAGTACCCAAAGGGGGGCCCAAAGGCTTTACTTCCCCTCTAAAAGGGGGGGTGAAAACCTTGACAGGGCATATCCTTAAATAAAAAGGACTGCCGAGCAGACGTCGGGGAGAACGACGCCCTTTCACAGCTTCTCGAAAAAACCCCCATCTTCTTAACCCGCCGGGTTTATTTTTTTTTATTTATTTTATTTTTTGTTTTAAAAAACATTGATGTGTTATAGGTTTTCTAAAAGAGGGGATAGCCCCATTCACATTTAGTGGCTAAACCCACGTGAGTTTCAGGGCAGAGCGGTCACCCACTCTACCATGACCCCGGGCCCGATTTTTGTTTAATTCGGAAATTCGAGTGGGAAAGGCCCCTAAAAGGGCCCCGGCTAAGCCCGCTGGTTCCCTATTTTCAATTTAGGTTTAAAAAATGTGGCTTCACAATGTTATATTTACCTTCAACAATTTAAAACATTTTAAATTTTTTTTTTCTTTTTCCAAAAATTTTTGGTTTTTTTCTAATACTTCCCCGTATATCTCCCAAAAAAAAAAGTTCTAAGAATGGGACGTAAAAAATTTGGATAGGGAGAAGTTCCAAAAATGTGCCTTTTGCCCCGCCCAAAGTGTCTCTCCTAATCATGTGAAGAACTTTTTTAAATAAACGGTGACAAAACTTTCTAAATTTTCAAATGAAGTAATTGTTTAAAAAATTCAAAAAACATTTGTATTTTTTTTTTCAATAACGTTTTCTAAATTTTTTTTTGTTACTTTTTTTTCTTCATAAAAACACACCATAAATCATTTCTATAAAATAACAAAATCACAGGCGTCTCAAAAATGATCTAATCCCGGGTTTAAACCCCCCGTAGTTTCTTAAATTTTTATTTTCATGGAATTTTCCTCGCTCTGTAATTTAAACATTCAATATTAAAAAATAACTTGCAAAATAAAAAAAAAAATATAGGGGGCTATTTCTTAAAGGCCGCGCAACGAAAGTAGGGTTTGGGCGCAGGGGCGTAAAGGGAAAAATTTTAAAAAACATGTTTAGGCCCGGGGGTGCGCCCCTAGATTGGAAAGCTGCCAAAAACAAAACGAAAGGTATGGGGCCCCCTAAAAGAGCAGCCCCAGCGAGACAGAGTGGTTGTGTATTTAAAACCAAAGGATAATATTGAATATCGCCACAATATTTCGAATGTTTTTTAGAAAACAATTATTTTAAAAAAAATGAGGAAAAAAGGGGTTGATTTGTATCTGATATATTTTAAAATTTGTTTTATACAGCAAACCCGTGACCACAGAAGCTTGGGGGGCTTTGTTTCGATGTACGCCTAGGCACAAAAGAAAACAAAAAAGTTTTGCACTGGAATGTATGATTCTCGATCACCCATGGCTGGGTCCCCCCAGGGATAGGCCTTGGGATCAGTTTGAATTAGTTTTTTAAAACCCTTGAACAATTTCCTTTTCGCACCCTGGGGTGGTTCGGGCCAGATGCTTGGGCCCCCCCCCAAAAAAACCCCCCTGGGGGTAGGAGGTGCATTACGACCCAACGGTTTACGCTTCCTAAAACCCCAAAAAGAAAAAATATTTTTAGGCATATCAAGCCGGGCAACTAATGGTATTGGCCCCTTTTTTGTTTTACGGAGGCTAAGAAAACCAACCCGGTTGGGCCCCCAATTTTTTTCCCCCACCCCCCCGTTGAATTATTCCCGCCTGGGGCCGGGGGAAAATTTTTTACAAGATTTGTTTCTCTGCTAATCTTTAAAAGGCGAGGACTGAGACAAAAACCATTTCAAAACTCAACCAACCCTTTTGAGAAGTATTAAACCCAAACCCAAAAATAGAGGGGGAGCACTGGGATTTGGTTTTTGAGAACCCTTTTCCCCTCCCCTTGACGACCAAAACCCACGACGACGACAAAAACAATGACACAACGGAAAAAATGACAAAAAACGATAACGACCGCAAAGTGAGAAACCCCCTTCCCCTTACCGGGGGCTGGTTTTTTACCAGCATGGGCTCCTCCCCACCCCCCCGCCCTTAGGCTAGAGTGGTTTCAAATTTTGACCTAACCGGGTTGACGCCTCCTTAATCCAAATAAACCCAAAAAAAAAAAAAAAACGGGGGAAAATTTGGAAACCCGAGGGAGGCTTTGGTTTTTAATGTAAAAGGCGGGTTTAAAAGAAAAAGTCCAAACCCGCCTTATAGCTTTTAATAAGTGTAGTATTTTTTTCCCGGGAAAAGAAAAGGCGAGCTTTTGCAATTTTTCGTGGGGGCCTTTCGGGCCCTTTCCCTTTACGACCCCTTTTACGGGCGAATTTACGACCCCCGAACACCCCCGAAAGATGACAAAGGGCCCTTGACGACCCCTGACGTTTAGAACCCCCCTTTTTCCCCCTTTTCCCGGGGGCCCCCGGGGGCCAACCAGCATGGCCAAGGGGGGGGGGGGGATTTAAGGAAAAAGGGCCACCTCACAAAACACAGCTAGTAAGGGGGGAGTATTTACTCCCCCCAAAATAGGGCGAGCTTGGCCCAAACGTTTTTTGGGGGCCTTGCCTCCCCTTTCCTTTCAACCCCCCCGGGGCGATGACAATGACACAACGGGTGATGACAAAAAGGGCCCTGAAAGACCGGACGGGGAAACCCCCTTCCTCCCCTTTCCCTTTGGGTTTTTCTGAACCCGCATGGGGTCCCCCTCCCCACCCCCCTTTTGGCTAGAGTGGTGCATTAGACCCAACGGTTGACGCGTCCTTAATTTAAAAAAACAAAATCCCAAACCCGATTGGCCCCACCAAACCCAAATTCCCCCTTGGTAGAGTGGTGCATTAGACGTAACGGTTTTACGCGGGCCCTTTTTTTCAAAAAACAAAAACCAAAAAAAAACTCACCAAAAAATTTAAATTTTTTTTTCTTTTATTTTAAATAAAATTTAAAAAAAAACATTTAACACACCATAAACTTTATTAAATGATCATTTAAAGAAGGCTGGGAAAATGGGGCCGAAACCCCGGGTTTAAGCGCCCTGGGTTTTTCACGTTTTACTAGAGTTCTTAAAAAATATTCAATGTAATTACGAGATACGTGGCAAAGTTTAGTTTGAGAAATTGTCTACCCCCCCCCCACGCCCGGGCTCTCAATTCCTCACCAGGTAGCGTGCGAGTGCAAGGAATTCCGAGAACTCTAAAATTGAGCAAAGAGATAGTCATACGTAGCGGGGTGAGACCTGATGAGGGAGGTCACGGGCTCGAATCCCAAAACCCCCGGGAAAACCTGATGAAAGTTTTTTTCCCCCCAGGGTTTCTTCATAGTTAATGCGGGAAAGCGGGTCGGAAATCCCCGTAACAGCCCTCGGGGATTTTCCCATCATATGGACATAAAACCCGAAGTTAAACAACTAACTCGCGGGGTTAGGACCACGGGGGGGTGGTTTTCCCCAAAAAATGAAGTTTAGAAACCCTTTTTATAAATTACCCCAACACCCCAATAACCCGGTTATTCCCCCACACAGCCATTTACTTAAAAAATTTATTCACACGGTTTTGCGTGAGATTCCAAGCCCAAATTTTTACCGTGGTTTAATCTACTTCCCGTTTGGGGCAGAGCCGGGCCTTTACTTTGTGTTCGTCTGGCGTGAGTTTTAAAAATTCAAATTGCGCGTTTTTCCCTTCACGGATGACGCGCCCCTTTTAAATTAATTAATTTATAATTTTGTTACTTGTTTAAAAACTTTTAAAACCCCTTAACTGTAAAATCCCCGTCCTCCCGGGGAAGTCCTTTTATTAAATCTTTAAATTTTAGCTTCTCCCACGTTAAGATAAACCCTGAATCGTTCAGTGATATTATCCCTCCATATTTTGGGTCATATAATTTGGGGACAAACTTTCTCAATTTCTTTCGAAGTAAATTGTTTAAAACCCTTAACTGTTCAAAAACATTAAAAATTTTTTTTAAAAATTTTATATAATTTTAAAATTTGCCAAAGGGGCTATAAACCCCATCACTTTTTAGTTAGAACTAAGAAAACAAAATTTTATAAAAACACAAAAATATTGCATCCCGGGGAAGCGCCCTAGTTCTCACGTAGTCCTTGAATGTATGAAGGAAACCCGGTTTTCGCGTGTTTGACAACCGCCCTGAACAATCCTTACTTTAAGTATATAGGGGATTCTTTTTGGAAATAAAAAACCCTAGGAATTTCCCCGGGGAAAGAAAAAACAAAAATTGTTTTTTTGAATTTTGCAGAAAAACTAGAAGTCGCCCACCCCAGCAAAAAGTTTGTAACGAAAACACGAAATTTAAAAAAATGATAACAATAGTAGATGCGCGCCCCAGCCGCCAACAGTGACGTTTGACTTGCGCACTCGGTACCCTCCTGGCCGACCCCCCCCAAATATTTGAAAACAAGGGAGTAAAAAAAATTTGCCCCGAGGCCCAAATATTATTTTTGACAAAAACAAAAAAAAACCATCGTGTTTCGTAGTCATTTTCTAGAAGCATGATGAAAAAGTAAAGTTTTTTTTTAAAATAAAAATATGGGAAAAAAAGGTAATCGTTTAAACCACCATAAACATTTTATTAACCTTTAAATTCACAGGGGGCCCCAATATGAACCCTAAACCCGGGTTTAGCGCTCTAGTCTCCACGGGTATCAAAGAAGAAGTTCGTTAGCGGCCCCTGCCCTTCAATGAGAAGGTCCCGGGCTTGATTCCCGTTTTAGTCAGAATGTTTTTAATTTTTGATTTGGGCTGCAGTTTTATCATTTTGGCTTGGGAATTTGTAAACGGATTTAGAGGGTCCTAGCAACGAGGCACATAAATTTCAAATTTTTGGTTGGCATTTATAAATAAATTTTCCCCACCCAAAGATCATATCTGGGAATGTTGGGTTCTCTTAAAATTTAAAATGTAGTAGTTTCTGAACCAACGGGGGTTTTGTTTTAGCAGATTTTCCCACAGCCAATGATGTTACATTTTTTGAAAACGGGCCCGAAAGACACATTTCACTTTACTGTCTGGCATTTTTTAGCCTAGATTTATCCCTGGTACAAACCCTTGCTATCGCTTGATTTTGACTAAAAGTGCTTGGATTTACAGGGAAATAATTTATTTCCCAATTTTAGGTTGTATTAAAATACAAAAAGGGCCCCACAATCCAGGTCAGGGATGGAGACTTGGGGCAAGCCGAAATTTGGAAAAAAAATTCCCCAAGAACTTAGTGAAGTCTCTTTTCCAAAGGGGGACTTTATAGTTCTCGTGACCCAACGGCTTCAATATGGTTAGTAAAAGCTTGCCGAAGAGCATATGCCCGTATACCACTGACTTTGTTGGGGAAACCCCGTTTGGTCGTGTCGTCCCCTGGTGGAAAAAAAGATTGCGCTTTGGCCCCCCAAGGGGAAAGAAAGCAGCTTTTTTAAAAAATTAAGTACACTTCCTCATTTTAAAATTTTAAACAAATTTTAAATAACGAGAGAGCGAAAACGAGACGAATTATCAAAAAAATTTTGTAAGAGGCAGTCATGGCAAGAGAATGTGTCTTCTTTAAATTACCGCACCTTTTTCCCCGTGGGGTGGAAAAAAGGGTTAAATCAATAGTGGAAGTCAGGTTAAAAAAATTTTTTTATGCAACACTTCACTGCCTTGTTGTTCACAGCCATCCCCGGTTTTCTATTTAAGCACTTTACTTTAAATTTTTTATTTTTCACCGCCATCCAATATTTTTGTATCCAAATTTTTTTGGGGGTTTAAAAAGGGCGCTATGTTTCTTTGATTTCAACAAAGTTTATTTATCAGACTGAAATTACTTACTGCCTCGGCCATTCGTATTTTGGGCTAGTGTTAAATTTTCTGTTTTCTTTCCCATAATTATTAATTTAAAAACATTTTTTTTACTGTGATTTGCCATTTAAAGTGTGTTTTTGTGTCCGGGGGATCCCCTGAAACCCGGGCCTTCATTTACAGGCCACTCATTTGTTACTTTAACATGGTCCTCCATTCACTCCAGAGTTTCATTTTCATCTTTATGTATCACCCATTCATCTCTTGCCCCAACACAATTTTTAATAAGTATATTTTCTCTGCATTTTATTTTGTATTGTAACTAAATAAGCAGGTTCGCTACACGTTAATTGTAAAACATCTTATATTTCGTTTCGTAGGAATTAAAATGTCCCAACTGCCAAGGGACAAACTTGTTTGTCTTCTGTTGCTGGATGAGCGTAGCGAGCGTAGCGAGCGAAGCGAAGATTCCATTTCACTACACTAGAGAAAAAAATCCGGAATGTTTTTTTTTCTTTTTTTTTTCTTTTTTTCCCTGTATTTTTGTGTTTGTTAACACGATTCCGGCTAAACCGAAACTCCAATTACGATGAAATTTTATGGAGATCCATCAAAATATTTAAACTTAGAACTGCCACGTACGAAAAATCGATCAAAAAATTATTACCCATGAAAATCGCAATTTTACGATTTTTTTCATTGTTTTTTGTTTTTGTTTGTATTTTTGTGTGTTTGTTAACACGATTCCGGCTAAACCGATACTCCAATTGCAATGAAATTTTCAGGAGACCTTTGAAATCTTTAAACTTAGATCTGCCACTTATTTTTAACGCAATCGAAAAATTATTTCTCATGAAAATCGCAATTTAACGATTTTTTTTTCGTTTTTCTTGTTTTTTCTGTTTGTATTTTTGTGTGTTTGTTAACACGATTCCGGCTAAACCAATACTCCAATTGCAATGAAATTTTATGGAGACCTTCGAAATCTCTGAACTTAGACTTGCTACGTTTTTGGGTACAATCGAAGAAATATTTCTCATGAATATCGTACTTTTACGATTTTTTTCGATTTTTAGTGCGATATTTTTGTGACATAAGAACCGATTCTGACCAGACGGGTGGGGCTACAACGTTCATATTTAGCATGGATATTAAGGTAATGGTGATGTATTGCTTTCCGAAACAAAATTTGAAAAAGTTTGCTAGAATCTATGGAATAAAGGTTTTTAATATGGTTTTTTTGAGGATAATAATAACAATTAACAGGTAACAATAGTAACTTGACAACAACAATCACCTACAATGCATTCACAAAGCACTTGCAAAGGAAAAGTGGTCCCACGCAATTTAAAAAACTTACAAAAACGCTCATCCATCAACGCGTCGGGACTTAAGCGTTTTCCTAGTCTAACTACGTAGGCCCTATACATGGTCGTGTGAGTATATTTGGGAGGAAATGTATACAAAGGATATTTAAATGTGACTGATCCAGCATTCACTTTTACTGAGTAAACCTTAGGTAAAAACGTTCAGTGAAGATTTCTGATGGTGGGAATCAACTCGTCGACCTTTCAATTATGTGTCTCACGTGAACGGCAATGGGATGTTTGAACTACCACCATCGATATTGTAAATTACTGAACCCTTTAATAAACAATTGAATACATCTTTCAGCGAGTTACTGAGTTTTTATAGTTTTATCATCCGTGGAATAAAGCTGACTAGCTATACACATAGTATGTATTCTTTACTGAAAAAGTGCGAATTATTATTGTTATTCTGATTACAATCCATACCTACAATACTATTGTTTTGTGGTTTAAAATCTAAATACTTACTGTTTTGTTTATGAACCTTGAGGCCTAAACCACTATTATTACACCGTCAGCTAGAAATAATATAAAATAAATGCCCATCTTCGGAATTTACTTAGAATCAGGCCTGTATTCTCAGAAAACTTTTAGAACCTAGATCTTACTTTATTTATTGATATGCCATCTTATTTGGTATAATTGTGCCGTCTATAATGGTTGGCTTAGTGGCTTTGCCTTATATGCAACTCAGAACACAACAATATCGTTCACTATTTGACATTATCTTTGACGAAAACTTCGCCGCGCCGTGTAGTTTTAAAACGCAAGCGCCACACCCACCTCCGGAGCGACCACATCTGAGCGTTTTGCCGTTTCACCGCTTGGCGCGTGTCGTTCTTTTTAAAGGCGAATACAGAGAAGTTCCAACATCAGATTATCGCTTTAGTTGAGGGGGGGGGGTTACTTATGAGGGTGCATTTCAGAGAGTGGGCCACGGACAGATTTAGTGGGCGGAGGGAAGGGGTTGCAATCGATGTAGCGGGTTGGGTCTGGACCCCCCGTGATGCCCTTGATTCCAGTTACATGTCTCCCCGGGAGGAAGGGGATGGACCAGGACCGGGAGCGCTAAAGCGTGGGCCGACTTTGATTCCTTACTCATAAGTATAATTAAGTCACATCCACATGAGAAGCGATTTAAAACAGTGCCAATCTACTATTCAGATCTACAATGCCACCAACAATCCAGATGCTATTCTAAGCTCGCCTACATCAATTAGTAGTGGTATTTCAGGTGTAATTGCCCTCTTTCTAGAACCACGTGTCTACTTTAATTGGTCGAAGGAGAGGTTTCCTTGACTCGGCTACGCCAATGGCAGCGAGCCTTTCAAATGGTTATGCGACCTGACCGGCAAGTTTGAATTCTTACGAAATTTAACGTTGACATGGCACTTCCCGGACAGAATTTCGGCCTCCAACATGACACATCTCTCTTCGATGCGCCAGGCAATCATCACTGTCAAGGGAAACTGCCCAACGCGCCCAGTATCAAGTTCCCAAATATTAACAATAGACTACAAAATTTAAAATTATATCTATACATCCTCAAGGATGTGAGGGTGGAGTGATAATGTAGTAAAGATGCTCAAGTGCATACTTGGGGAAAGAACTTTTAAAATTAACGAGTTCCATTTTTCTGTAACATTTTTAGGAGCGCGATCCTTTTTAGTGTTGAGGAACCATTAAGTGATAAGTTAACATTTAAAGGGATTTTTTTAACAGAGCTTTACTTTCTTTTATGAGGAACTTGAACATTTTATTGGTAAAGATATAAAAAGAAACTTGAACTTCATAAACGTTATTATTGATTAATTGAATCTTTTAAAAGTTCTCTTTTACCAAGTATGCTCAAATGTACGCGCACTGTATGAGCGAATGAAGGCTGCAGTTTGTAATGTAATTTTTACTATTTTTAAAGTTATTCAATGTGTTTGCTTTGATATCGTTGTCTGTTGCCCTATCTTTCTCGACAAGCGATTATTGAACAAAAACATTTTAAGCTTGATATGTTAATAATAACAATCTTAATATGTGTGTACGTATGTATATTTTAAACTAAATATAATCAGAGTATAAAAATATTAATTTTATATCCCTTTACAAATATCCCACCTGTGTTTCCATGGTCTATGTTCGCTATACCAATAAATATTAATATCAAATTTACTTATTATAATCTTGACGTGACTACATCTAGCTTACTACTTCAACTCAAGGCGTAAGTCACAAAAAAAATTGATTAAATAACCTAATATTCTTATTATTTCATAACATTTAAGATAATATTTTCTTGTATGGATATACCATTGCACTTTAAGACAACCTTGTATTAAAATAAAAAATATATTAAAAAGGCACAAAGTTAGTAACGTTCCGAGCAAAATTCTGTCTGGAAAGTGCCCTGTCAACGTTAAATTTCGGAATAATTCAAACTTGCCGGTCATGTCGCATAACCATTTGAAAGGCTCGCTGCCATTGGCGTAGGCGAGTCAAGAAAACCCCTCCTACGACCAATTAAAGTAGATAAATAGTTCTTGGAAGCGGGCAATTACACCTGAAATACCACTACAAATTGATGTAGGCGAGCTAAGATTAGCCGAGTTAAGAACGTACCTAACGAACGTCGACAACTTTCCTAATCTCTAATTCGAACCCAGCAATGCGTAAGTAATAGTCAAGTGATGGCTACTGAAACTTGACTCGAAACTACTTGACCTGAAAAGTGTCTATAACCATCAATGGCAAACCATTTTGTGACAGGCAAAACCTAAAAATTCAACCATCAAAATAATTTTATTAACTCACATATAACTTCTCTTTTGCTATTATCATCATCATCTCCATCACCTTCTTTTCGTTAATTAACATTGAAAACAATTTAACAAACAAACAACAAACTCAATATTTTATTAAACACATCACAGGCGGCGCGATATGACCTAACCGGTTGAAGCGCCCTAGATTCTCAGGTCACCTTTTTGAGTTTCCAAATCTGTTGCGTTCAAGTGAGCCACTCCTGGCGAATAAATGTTTGATAATCGCACGCGGGTCGGGTTTTAAGGTTTCCAAGTTTACTTGATAAAATAGTGACATTACATTGTAACCAATACATACGCTCCCACGTCTTTTAGTTGTATACAATTACCTTTGAACAATTAACGTATTATTTAAACATGTATATTGAGGAGGTTGTAGTGTAGGCCAAATACGTATCACTGTTTCCAGATGTGACACATGTGATGTTCCTCTAACCGATCAATCGTCGTCGGGATCACCACCCCCTTCCCTTGACAAACTCCACGATGACGATACATGATACAACGAACGTTGACAAAGACGATGACGACCGCGTCATGAGAAG
>JAMZAV010003584.1:0-46312 GCA_024449915.1 Sweltsa coloradensis
AACTTTATTCAGTTTCAATCGTCTCAAAAACGAAAAATTTAGATAAATTTAATAATATTACTAATGTAGTTGATGGCTTAATTATTTTGCCCTAGCATAGGTTTAGATACAAATTTTAATGGTCACCACATTGTATGGAATTATGTAGGCAACTCAGTTTCAGCTTGCTTCGCAATTAGATCCGCAAAGAAAATAGCAGGTCTAAATGTTGCTAAGTTAGTTTATCATTCTAACTTTGAATCCCACATACGTTATGGCATACAATTTTGGAGTCATTCAGTAAATGTAAGTTCGTTATTTAAACTGGCAGAAAAGGGCAATGAGAAACATGTTGTGGCCTTGCGTCATCTAGTTACATGAAGGCACACTGCAAAGCCGCAGTTAATTAACATAAAATATTAACTCTTTATTCCCTGTAATTTTGGAGGCAAACTCTCCTGTAAAAGTCTTGAACATTCAAATAAACCTGTCTTAAACCATAATGTACACCATCTTAATGCTAGTCGAAATGATGACGTTCATTGTACCCAGTATAAAATGAAGCTGACACAAAATAACACAATGTATATTAATTATAAACTATTTAATAAATTGCCGAAACAGAAAACAATGCTTATAACTTAATCACATTCGAAATAAACTAACGCAATTATTAACTAAGCAAGCTTATTACTCCATGGAGGAGTTCTTTCAAGACCAGGATTTTTAAGGCGAGCGCAGCGAGCGTTTTCCATTTGACTCTGCCGGAAAAAAATAGTCAAATGTTTTTTTTTTTTTTTTTTTGTATGTCTCGCCATAACGTGCGAACGGAGGCTCAGATCGAGTTCAAATTTTGAACATCCGCAAGCTTTGTTCACGTTTGGGGAATACCATTAGTTTTGTGGCAAAATCGTTCAAAAAGTTAAAAAGTTACTTTAAAGTTAATCAAATTTTTTTTTTTAACTAAACTGCGACAAAATCTGAGGTGGCCAATCATTTAGAATGTCCGTCCGGTCACGAATATGTTAATTTTTATTTTGATCCGATCCCAGCAAACACACGACTGTGTAAAACGTGTGTAAATGTATGTTAAACACGCGTGTAGTGTGGGGTTTGTGTGGTGTGTGGGCAAGTCATTCGAGTACATGTGTTCCACGTACGGGCAACGTACCTATTTCTGCGCCACTGTTAGTGTGTTGCTCGTACTTACCCTACCCACACCGCGCCCATACCACACAAAGTGTACGTATTTTACTAGTTTATGTACGTGTGTTTCCCGTGTGGGCAACGTACGTCGAGTCGAGCTACGATTAGTGTTAGTCGTACGTACTCCACCCGCACCGCGCCCTATACCGTCAAAACTGTATGCATTTCAATATTTTGCGAGTGTCGTTTATGCGAGAAACATGCTAATAAATATTTTAATGTAGGCAAGTCCTTCTTAATATAAAAAATGCTATTATGCCTAATAGTTTACAACTACTTAGTTCCTTATTTTAGCATTATACTTGTGTTCATATTATGTAAGTGTAACATGGATTACAAAGTGAAAACAGTTATTATTAATGATCCAATCTCATAACATTTTCTCAAAAACTTCTAATTTGAATTTTATTAGTTAAAACTCAACTAATTTCCAATGCCAAGAAAAACATCAAGACGAAAATAAAAATATAATTTAACAATAATTATTGCTTGTCGATATGGTATACATAAATGCCATCGTGGCTTTGCACACCTATTTAATACTTATGTTGGAATAAAATGATTGGATGGATGCACAAATACGTCATTAAACATCAAAGTCTACTGCTAGCATTATTATTGTTATATGTTTTCCAACACTTTTATATAACGTTCTTAGTTACTGTGGAATAATAACCTAATTGTATATTCGAGAACGTATATTAGGATTGGCAAAACACGAGCGCGCCTAGTCCAACATTAGGCTAGTTTAACTCCTCTCATTTATCAGTTCACCGTGGCCGAACGGTCTAGTGGCTGGCTTTCAGATCCCAGGTTGAAGGAGCGAGACATGGACGAGGTTCGAATACACAAGATGGAGTAAAATTTGTTAAATAATGTAAGTTTCCAAAACGATTACCTGATAAAATAAGCATATGAATTGCCACTGAACTTGACTTGCAGTAATAATTACATTTCTAATATTTTTTCGTAATATTATTTATTGGCATAGCTGCTTCCTATGATACTTTTTAGATTCTCTACCAGATGGAGCTAGCGACCTAGTTCCCTGCCGGCGAAGCCAGGTGCATGCGAAATATTACTGGGTGTCGTAAACGTGTGTTTCCCGTGTGGGTAAGGTGTGGGCGTAAAATTACTGAGTGCCGTATACGTGTGTTTCCTGTGTGGGTAAGGTGCATCCCCAGTATGTGTACCATGCTAAAATACGTGCAGAGAACGTGCGTAATACATGCGGGCAGAAGTGACACTTTTCTGCGGGAAAAGTATGGGGCAATACATACATAAAACGTACGTACGCGTACGTGCGTTTTACGTGCGGGCGCGATGAACTGTGTTTGCTGGGATAAGTATTGTAGATGGAAATTACATTATAACAAAAGTAACGTTACCATGGAAAACGAAAACTCGCACGAGGTTCGCACTATGCACTGCCACCTAGAAGTAATCAAAATAATATCGAGGAAGCAGTGTAGTATTTGTTACGTTTTCCCAAAGAAATGATGTCAAGGTCCTCTAGATGGCGGTGGATTTTTATCCACAAATTAAAGGTTTACCCAAATAGGCCTACATTGGCAAAAATAAATAATTTTGGAAACATGGGCCATGTTTCCAAATTATTTATTATTGCCAATGTGGACAGCGAACGTCACAAATTTTACATTTTTTAATAAATTGCAATGTGGGTCTAGCTATAGCACTTGCTCGCTTATCAACGCGTCCAACAGAGCGTTTCCAAGTAAATAAATAAATCAGTGGGTGTTTAGGGGCCTGGGCTATATACCCAGTCTTGACTTTCAAAACTTCATGTTAAATTTTGTAATTTTCAATTTTGTTTTGTTGTACCCTCAGTGGTGAAACTAACCCACCCACCCACTACTAAGATTTACAAATGGGCCCGTTACGGGTTGAAAATTAGCAAAGCACCTCTAAAAAATGCTGTTTCCCGCGTTATAATTTCGGTGCAAACGCGAATAGTCAGAGCGATAACCTGTGCGATTGTATTGCACAGGCCGCGAAAACAACAACAAACATTAACCTAAACACTTATCTGCGCTATGAATTTAGCCAGTTTATAAATTAAATTACTAATTTTACTTTTCAAAGTTACGCTTGGCAATGACGGCATCTTCACAAGAGGGTTTGTTTGCGGAAAATTACCAACTATAGATCTTATTTAGCGTGTTTTTAGAGATTTTGGACGGAAATAAGAACATTCTAGAAATGTTAGTAGACTTTTTCACATTCATTTATTTCCCAGACTATTCAAGGTTTTCCACAAATTGTATGTACCATACATTGTGTTAGTAATTAATTTTTTGAATCATTGTTGAACGTGTCCACTCAATCACTCGATCACTCGATCAGTGTTCGCGTTGCAGCCTAGCTAGACGCATCGTGTGAGTGAGAGAAGTTGAAACCACAGGATCTTAGAGCCAGGTGAGACATCCATTCATTTCTGCCTGTTGTGTGTATTATTTATTTCATTGTTTATTATAATACACAATATTGTGTGTGATGCATTGTAATACGGGCTAGAGCTAGAGCTAGTCCACGCCTAAATATCCGCGAGTCAAGGCTACATCCGTACCTGAAGCACGGTCTCACGAAAACGACCTGTGGCGCTTTTCAACTAGTGGCATTTTAATTGGAATTTTAATTATGTGCACTGTGTTGACTCGTGGGGTTGGGGGGGCGTGTACACGTTGTTTTAGGGATGTGATTTTCGTGTGGCTTCTTCCGATTGTCAATAGTTGTCATTTACATAAGAGAAAAAAATAATAGGGCTAGCCCCAGCCATTTGCATTGCTTTCCTATTACCCATTTTCACATTTAAAGTCACATTTAAATCTCTGTAGGCACTTTTGAACCCATTTTGAGCAACCAAAGTTCAAATCTAACTACTGCACTGCTGAGTATACTAGAAAACACACGTTAAAACACTTGTAGTATACAATCCGTGCTGCTCAACAGCAACAAGTGGAATAATAAAGTATAAATTATTAAGTAATTAAAAAGTAGACATGCTCAACCAGCTGAAGTGATCATTACATAAACATATTTGCACATCTATAGTGAAATTACACAGAACAACTGATATTTATTAAAGTACAACCTATGTATAACACAAACACACACAACCTAATGTAAAATAATAACAAAGAATAATGGGACGGTACTACAACGAAAACTAGATGCAATATATTGCGGTGTCATTTAATGTGGATTTATTTGGCACTTATGCGATATAATGTAGATATTGATTTATATTGAGACTGGCAAAGATAATATTGCATTGCATTGCAATAGACACTTTAACCAACAGAGAGGAAGAGCCAGAGCTGTACTGACCCAGACACGGGCTCCGATATACAGGACATCAAGCACAATCCGAGGGCCCGCATTCGTGTAGTGCACGATAATGGGAAGTAGATGACGATACACAGGGCAGATCACGCAGCCTGCGAGTTTAGCGTTGGTCATTACGATATTCCGTTTCATTAACTGATTTATACTAGTGTGTTATAGGCGATAACAAAAGAGTGGTTTAAAACCCTTTAAAATAATGAAAGGCCACACTTGTTGTACATTCAGACTTTTTCGTTTAACACATTCATACATAAAGCCTTGGAACTGAAGAGATAAAAGCGACCGCCTCGGCTGAACAGACAGCACAACACTTGAGCAAGAAAACGACGAGCAAATAAAAACCTTCAGTCTGGACAGAACAGACAACCTCCTCAAGTAACAAAAACACTAAACAGAACGACGCAAGGAAAAAACAGCAGAGACGTACTAATACAGCACATGTTACAGGCACAGAAGCCAGCCACATGTATGGTGAACGCCAAAAGTACATTCATACCTGGACGTCGGCGAGCGCTCGTGCCGGAAACGGCTGTTTCGACCAATCACGATGGAGCGGCGCTTCGTAGCGCCGAGGGCGCCTGAAGTTGGTTCAGTTCAACTTTTGGGCCGGCGCTCGACCGGAAGTTAAACGATATTAAGCGTGTTTGAATTTTTTATTAATATATTTGCGTCTCAAAAATCGAAAACATAATTTACCATACAGTTTAAAGCTGAAAATAGTGTATCAATCGTTGCAACTCTCATTCATATTATGACTATTTCTGGAGAGGGGGTAATAGTTCATCGAGCGCCCGCCTCGGCACCGAGCACTCGGCGCTCGCCGACGTGTAGGGTAGTGAAGGCAGCTTAACAAGAACAGAAACCCCGGAGCGAAGACAAATCACGTCCGCCTCAGACAAGGACTAGAGAGCGACTGGGGGCGAGGCGCAGCACAGCCAGGCGCCCGCTGCTGCCTGCGTGCATGACCTGACTTGCGTCACGATGCGCGCGCAGCTCCTTTGTTGTCTGGGGTAGGATGCGCGCTGCAGGCAGGGCGTGTACGCTGTACGTTACAGAGCGTCCCAGAAATATAAAACTAAAATTGACTACCCAAAACTTGCATGGGAGTTATCACAATCGAAGGGGGGGGGGGGGGGGGGGGGAAGGACGAATTGCCCCCCATAAATCCAGATAATCTTTTTTAACATGCTCAAAAATTGCCTTCGTAGGCTGGGGCTTACGCCCTTGAGGAGACTCACTAGTACTTAACAAAGTTATATTACAATTTATATTGATTGGTTTATAGCCAGTGGTGGTGGATAAGGGAGCTGGCGGGGGGTGGGGGGCTTCTCTCAAGATGTTCCAAAAACACTGCACCCCTATATGATGAATCAAACATACATGCAACTTTATGATGAAGCTACACAAACGGATGCTATGTTCTATTTGATAAAGTGTGTGAACCCACACAGACAAAATATCACTACATTTAAATCCCATAACTGTGTGTGCAAATTTTCTTTGCATTGTGTTTGTTTATTGTATTGCACTCGTGGGGCTTGCCCCGTTGACAATAAAGAATTAATAATAATAATAACTATGTAATTTTTCTGTTATGTTATGTAAAAAAATAAACTCCACTGCAATTTGTTTCATTGAATAATTTTTTAAAAACGTATGATTAATTTCCAAACAATTTATCTCCCAATGTGAGTATGATTGTATCACTACAATTACATAATCCTTTGTTTATTGCGACGAATTTGTTTATATGAACAATATTGTTTCTTAATCGATACCTACATTTCGCGAGGGAGGCTAAATACTACTCGGATATTTATTATCTGTGCAGAATAAGTCACGGGGGACACCGAGAAGAGACTTTTTACGTCATATCTCGCCTGGGCATCTCCTGATTCAATCATGGATGAACGAACAATAACCAACAACAGTGGCGCGCTGAACCCTTGAATCGAACAGGAGCAAGGCCCCTCTTACAGGACCCACCCACTCTCACAAATAAACTCATGAATGGGGGGTCTGGGGGGGTAGCCCCCAGGTTACATGGGGGGTCCGGGGCGCATACCCCGGAAAAATTTTCAATTCTTAGGGTGTGTTTGGTGCGTTTTAAACGAGTTTTTAAGCACTAGAAAATACCTTTTTGGTAATAGAAACAAACCCATTACATGCAAGAAAAAACAAAATTCATCAGTCCTCCAAGAGTTTTCATTGTTCTTAATTTCACGCCCCCAAAAAACATGCGGGGTCCGGGGCGCATTGCCCCGGAAAAATTTTCAATTCTTAGGGTGTGTTGGGTGCGTTTTAACGAGTTTTAAGCACTAGAAAATACCTTTTTGGTAACAGAATACAACCCATTACATGCAAGAAAAAAACAAAATTCATCAGTCATCCAAGACGTTTTCATTGTTCTTAATTTCACGCCCCCTGGCTGGTCTGGTCCCCGTTTTTGCACTTAGAAATTTGATCGATAGATAGGTTGATTTCATTTGATTGGTTAAACAGATTATATTATGAAAACGTCCTAAAGAAAAACTGGGACAATTACCCGTCCCGGGTGTTTTTTTTCTAGGGACAGCAGGACAGGTCCCTTTGAATTCCAGGATTATTAATATGGAAGGTAGAAGTCTAGTTTCTAGAAGATAAAAATTCAGAAAACTTACCCTCCAACAAAGAGAAATGAAATATTTTAATTGAAGAAACGTATGAAAAAATATCAAGTCAAATTTAATTCCTTGTGCAAAATCAAATCATATCCAACCTCTTACATTTAAGATACATCGTTATATGACACAAAATACAGAAAACATCATTTAAAGATTTAAAGAGCCAACGAATCCGTTGGCTGAACCAGGGTCTGTTTTTATGTGATTTAATTTTAACAGCTGTTTATATAATGAATAATAAACTTTATCAGACCTGTGGTATTGTTGGTACTTGATATGGTAGAAGATAACAATTCAGTAATGTTACTCTCCAACATAGAGAAATGAAATATTTTTTAATTGAATAAATCATGTGCAATATCAAGTCAAATTGAATTCTAACTACAAGATCAAACCACCCAATCTTTTAATATGTTAGATACATCGATAAAATATGAAACAAAATAAAGAACACATTTAAACAGGCGAACGACTTGTTGCTTTTGTTACGACACGTCGACAAATGTGAGGTGACACAACATCAACGGGATCCACCCACTGAAGGAACTTCGAAGTGAACTAGTAAAACTTTTGTTCTCAATAATATATTTTTTAAATAAAGGTTTATTTACCTACTAGGAAAACGCTTAAGTCCCGCCGCGTTGTTGGATGAGCGTAATTGGTGCATTGAGCTGCCATGTGTTACGCGGATTTTCTGTTGTTCTGTGCAAAAATCATTACTTAGTCGAAGATTTTTTTTTAAATTAAATAAAATTAAAAAAAAATTAATTTAATTTTTTTAATTCAACGTATTTAAAAAAAATAAAAAAACTCGTTTAAAAATTTCAATTTTCATAAGAAATAATTATTCGATTTCGCTCAAAATTTTAAAACGAGTACATAACTTCATGAAATTAAGGTTCTGTGAAAAAATCATTACAATAGGATAAAGCATGTAGGTGTTATAAGTCAAAGAATTGTTTAAAAAAAAAAAAAAAACGTAAAATTTTGATTTCATGAGAATAAATTTTTCATTACTCTCAAATTTCACACGAAAATCTTAAATTTATAAAATTAAGGTTCTGTAAAAAAATCATCACAATCGGATAAAGCATGTAGGTGTTAGAGGTCGAAGAAATTTTTAAAAAATCAAAAAAAATCGTAAAAATTGCGTTTTTTAAGAAAAAAAATTCCCCGATTGCGCTCAAAAACGTGGCAGTTTTAAGTTCAGAGTTTCGAAGACCTCCAAAAAATTTCATCTAATGGGAGTACGGTTTGCCGAATCGTGTTAAAAGACCAAAAAAATACAAAAAAAGAAAGAAAGAAAAATAAATAAATAAATAAACATTCCGGATTTTTTTCTCCAGTGTAGTGAAATGGAATCTTCGCTACGCTCATCCAAAAAAAAGGGGGTTTCATTGATTTGAAGAGCGTAGCGAGTGAAGCGAAGATTCCATTTCACTTCACTGGAGTGGAGAAAAAATCCGGAATGTTTTGTTTTTTTTTTGTTTTTTTTCTGTATTTTTGTGTGTTTGTCAGCACGATTCCGGCTAAACCGATACTTTAATTGCATAAATTTTTCTGGGGGCCTTCGAAATCTCTGAACTTAGAACTGCCCCTTTTTTTTGAGGGGAAATCTTAAAATTGTTTCACAGGGAAAATCGCAATTTTACGTTTTTTACGATTTCTAGAACTTAAAATTCATTCACAAGTTTTGGAAAACCCTTCGGAAAAAAATATGTAATATAGTTTATTTTTAAATTGTTTACAATGCCTAATATGATGAGGTAATGAAGTATGAAATAAAAAAAAATTACAAAAAAAAATGGGGTGGGTGGGTCCCCTCCGGGGACCCACCCCCCCCCCCCTTTTAGGACCGGGAGAAATTGCTCCTGGTCTTATATGGTCAGCGCGCCCTGCCCAAAAATCACGTGGACAAGTCCGTGCGTGATGGGAGAGAACGGGGGCCGGGACCTCACAGATTACAAAAACGAAAAATAAAGGCTTAGCCATTACCTGAGCGTCTCAAGTCATACTGTCGACCTCACCAACTACTCAAAAAACATTTTTTTTTATTTAATTTTTTTCTCTTTTCTTTAAATGTCTACATCCTCCTTATTTTACTTTAACCTACTATAAGGCACCCAATCAATGTATGCAAACGTTCCCAAAATGATTTTCGAATAATTGCTTGCCAAGTCCATGTTTTTGGGTTGGGGGCGGATATTTGAGGCTTTTATAAATTGATAACTCTCACCATCGTTTGGGGTTTTTGGGGTCAACCGAAAAGGCCCAAAGGGGATAATTAATTGAACAGAGATATTGCAAAGATAGATGTGAGGAGCTAATAATGTTTTGGGGGGAGGAGGGGGGAAATTTTGGCTCTTGGGTAGCCGGTGCTGGGGAAAATCACAATCATGAAGTAAATAGTTTTATTTGGGAAAACATTCAGCAGTATTGACAGATTTGTTCCCCGAGACATAGGGAAAAAATTATCTATTACGACACTTTTATAGAAATAGGTAATGCTGAAAGGATCGTGATGATTATGAACGTTTGGGCTGTTTGGTTTGGATGCTTTGTTGCTTTAAAGGGATTGCCGAGTTTCCAAAAGTATCTTTTAAATAAAATCTTAACATATTATAAAAAAAGAAGTATTTTTCAAAGTTGCCCATTGAGGGTGGGGTGGGTCTATGGGTCTTTCTTTTCAACCCGCGCGGAAAAGTTTTGACGTCTGCGGGGGACGGTCCTCGCTCTTGCTACCTGCTACGGGGAGAGCTTTCAGCGTGTACGTCGACGTCCAAATCTTTGTTTGCCGTTTTTGTTTTTTAAATGAGAATATTTGTTTCATTTCTACGTGTTTTATTATTTTATATTTCCATCTTACGTGATTTTTAGTTATTTGCACTAGTGTTTAAATTTGACATTTTGAGGGAGTTTTAATGGGAATCTTTAACTTTGGGGTTTAGCCTGATAATTGCAAGTTGTAACGTAATAATTACATAATTTACATTTCAAAACTACTATTTCGTGTTTTAAACTAAACTGTGACTCGCGTGTGAAAAGACATATCTGTGCTCAGGGGGCCAAAAGTAAGTGAGACTACATTTGGGCCCCAGTGTTTCGGAGTGTTTTCCAATTAATGAAATTTAGAAAATCAAACAAAAAAACCATTGAAATTGAAACTGAGCTTTCATGATCTGTTTAGTCTTTTTTGGGCCCCCTTTGGTTTGAAAAGGGGACAAAACGGAGTACAGTTTATGTGAAAAGTCAATGTTTGGTAAAGTTTGAATGTTACATTTTAGTTTACATAAAAAAATTTATTTAGTTAGTATTCAGAAAAAGTGGTATTTATCTTGTTCTTTTTTAAAAATGTAAACGGTTATTATAAAAAGTCAGGGGGGGCAATGCCACCCCCAGGAAATTGTGCCCCGTAAGCGGCCGCAGCTTGAGCGAAGGCCCTTTCTCGGCTGGAGCCAGCCTAGCAGGTAGCCCTGCAGTGACGCACCCTAGGGGCCTACGCCTGTGAAGGGTTTATAAAAGCGTGATTATTTGATTCATAATTTTGCGCCTGGATTTGTTTTTATTTCTTGAAATTAAACAAGGGACCTTTAGGAGCTTGTTATGCAAACCAAGACAATTCCTTTTTAAAAGGAGGGGCAATAACTCCCGACGTTGAGTTATAAATGTGATGGTAAATTTAAATTTGCAAGATTTAATTATAAATGTGCCATCAAAAAAACTACAACAGTGACGTACATGATGTTTTCATGATGCTGTAATATTAATAATTTTAAAACATAAACTCACCCAGTTCTAACGAAGTAACTGATTTTAATTTAAAACCTTTAAAACACCTTTAAAAAAAAAATTTTTATCAGGTAGGTAGGTTTTTTTCTTGCAGTTGGTGTGTCAGCTGGGGGGCCGACCTCGGGGGCGGGCGCGTCGTTTTGATTGGATATTGCTTTACGTCTCATATTATGCAACTTGGCTAATCGAGACAAAGGGAGGAAGTAAGGGGAGACGCAGGGGAACAAGGGGTGGACAGGCCTGTGTTGGTCAGAACCAGCCACAAGCGAGTGGGGAGGGCAGGGTACCCCCACGTTGTGGTCGTCTCCGTCTGTGTCATCATCCGTCCGTGTTGTCATTGTCGTCGCCGTCGGGTAGGTAGGCAAAGGGAAGGGGTTCCCCGACGGCGTTCGTGGAGTGTAACAACGAGTGATGCTGTTTACTCTGGCATTCGCGAAACGAGCTCTTTGATAGACAATGCTTCTTCACATGGTTACCCAAACAATTAAAACATCGCTTGAGATTATGCAGAGTGTATCTCTCGTCCACAAACTGCTTGAGGAATCTTGGGCAGCTGTACAGAGAGTGATCGCCATCACAAGCTGGACACGAGCGAGCAGAGCGACTTTGAATGGGCGACCGTGGTTGTGCACGACAAGATTGAGCAGCAAGAGACGGTTTTGCGATAAGCGATGAATTAATCATCCAAGTTGGAGTCAATGGGTTAGAAACGTTGGTAGGTTTGAGCTTGGACTTGGTAGAGCTTGCAGAAGATGGATGATCTAGTCCACATAGTTTAAAAGTTCGACTCTTCTCTGCAATTAAATCGATAAGTTGCTCATAAGTAGGCATTGGATGAGAAGAACATTCAGACTCGAATTGTTTACGAGTATGCGGATCCAAATGCGAGAGGGTGAGAGACAACAGCAGGAAATCAGCGAGGTCACCAATTTCCAACACTTTGAGAGAGTTGATAGAACTTCTATTAGCGTTGAAAACCTGTTGCAGTGAGGCATGATTGCCTGATTTCAAGGGCGCGAATTCAAGCACTTGCTGTACGTACATGGCAGCAAGCAAGCGTTTGTTTTGATAACGATTAATCAAAGCCTTTTAAGCGAGGATGTAATTTTTCATAGATATATGAAATTTCGAGATAGTTGCTAGTGCCGTGTCCTGAAGAGTCGACCTCAAATAATGGACTTTCTGTACATAATTGAGTGCAGTATTCAGATTGATAAACGAGTGAAACGGAGAGTATAATTCAGTCCAGTGAGCGAGATCCAAATAAAAATGTTGGTAACTTAATGGAAGGGAGCGAAGTGATCGAATTAACCACAGCTGGCTGCGGTGCGACCGCAGCTGTACCAAAATTAGGATACACATCAGTGATGTAAGAAAACGCTTTTGAGCCGCAAATATAAGGTCATCAAAGCTACCTCGAACAGCTGATACTTCGATGGCCCTATCTGATTCTTCAAGTTTTGAATTGAAGTCGATGAGATCTTCCTGAACTTTTCCGAAATTAACCTGTAGCGATGCCAGTTCATCGTACCGAGGCCTCTTAACGTTAACACCTTCATGCTTTAGATTTTTAAATGAGTCATGAATAGGTTGTGATGCGGAGACAATGTCCTCCCAAGTTTTCGTTAGAACCAAGTCAATTTGTTTCTGTCGCTCTGTCATTGTTTAAAATAAAACAAATTGAAGTGCAACTTCAAGCAGAAAACGAATGACAGGTACAACGGGAAAGATAGCTCTCAAGTTCCAGAAATCAAATTGCAAGTGCGCATTTAAAAAAGAAAGAAAGCACGAGTGCATGAGAAAGCACGAGCGCTGAGGAAGCACGAGTGTTGAGAAAGCAGTGTGAATTTTCGTAAGTCGAGACTAAGCAAAGAAATTAGAAAGCAACGATTATTCAAAATATTAAAACAGCTGTGTGAATCCACAGTGAACGTGAGTAGGGGTAAAAGGGCGTTCTACGCCATGGGGGATCACTATTTAACATGGGCTCTTATGGAGTGATCCCCACCGACCCACATCGCGGATCACATCACACAATTTAACGTACTATAACCTATGTTACCTCATTGTAGGGCGTAAGTCACATCACCCTTTCTTAATTGAGACTCTCCAACCTCTCCAACCCCACCAACCCCTCATGCATCCCCTATTTCAAAATTAATATTTTAACGATTTAAAAACTAAAAAATAAATATGTTAAGTGAATATAGAAAACGCGTCATGTCGGACCTAGCCAAATACCTCTCCCTAACCCCTCCAACCCCCCCTCACCCCTTCAGGCTCAATAATTAACAGATATTATCATTCATCCCCTTTATCAAAATTTTATTTTTACGGTTCATAAACTAAATTTAATATATACAGTGTATTACACATATCATCGAGTCTAACCAAATACTCTCCAACCCCCACCCACCCCTTCAACGTCAATAATTAACAGGTATTTTTCCTCGAATAAAATAAATATCAATAGCGTATAGATGTGACACACGACTAACTGTAGGACTTAACCTCTACTTAAACTCCCGGCCATACGTTCCATACAACCGTACCCTTATTTCAGTATTATATTTTATAAAAATACTCTACCGCATGCAGCTAATAGTATTTAGCAACGACCTAGCCCACATCGCCTGTACACTCCCAAACCATCCAGTCAGTTCAAAATTTTAATTAGAATAAAATATAACAAAGTATGTTTGTACAATCTATTCCACATAATCCATAGATATCTCGACCCCTAATAAATAAATTACGTGTTATTCTCTTATAGTTAAGTATGTGCAATGAATTTGTTATTACCCACAGTCTCGCTGACGCAGCATCAGCATTTAACAATAACATGATCGACTAGGTCGTATCTGCTTAATATTGCGCAGATTTACAACGAGTACACCTGTTTATTGTTTTGTCAATGTTATGAATTGCATAGATTTGTAAATGAATAGACTTACATTTTATATCACACTACAACGTCACTATTTTCAATCATTACTTTGCACACATTAAAAATTTAACTATACTTACAATGTGGCCAAACCGAATTTTGTAATATTAAACGAAAAGTTGATACAAACAAATAAATTCATTTAAAAATTATTAACCAATTATTGCATATTACAATAAAATTATAAATACAACATACAACAATCGATATTTACGACGGAATAGGTAAACATAAATAATATTAATTTGTTACATTTTATAATATTATATCACTTATAATTTTCAACGTATACAAAGTAATATTTATCTACCACACATGTATCAGTGATGTACATTTTTAAATTGATGTCAGAATTTAATAGCAATGAAAAGTATGTTTACAGGGTGTGTTCCTTAAAACCGTAATACCACCAAACATATTCGTATATTCAAACAATGTCAACCAATAATTAGTAATTATCTAAGGTCAATGGTTCTCTTAAATCACAACGTCAGCATATTTTTATTATCACGTGATCATCACCATAGCACTTACACGTTTTCTGTCAATGCTGGAAGTTTTACCGCGAGCACATCACACCTGAATGGACTTACATTTTCTACTTAGTATCACATTTTATAGAATATATTTCATCTACACTATTTTAAATTTATACTTCGCGCAAGTAAACATGTATGTATAGTCACATTTCTCGTAAAGCAAATTTTATAATATTAAACTGAAAGTAAAAACTAATAAATAAAATTTTAAAATGTTAGTGCATGCAGCAACAAAAACAAATATAATCTGCATCAATCAGTATGACAGAAGGAAAAGGAAAGGTAAATAAATAATTACAATAAAATTTACTAATTTTTATAATATCATGTTACCATTTTCATTTTACTTCCCACATTTACACAAAAGTAATATTTTTCAACTGTACATATTGTTTACATTAAAAAATTATTAACACACACCAATAAAAGCAATACATATTTTTACTAGCTTTACTTTCTAGATTCCGCAAAGTATGATTATAATATACATCATTATTTACAAGCTTATTAGATGTTTAGATGTTTATTACTTATTCTAAAGTGACCAAACGTCAATGTTTCAATGCCATCATCAAGTCAATACCATTATCATCTGCTCGTAACAAAGCAATCTTTCTCTGTTTTATCGTGTACAGTTCATGGCTGTGTTGCTTTATCGTGAACATGTCTTCACTTATTATTTCACTATTTATTAAACATTTTATTTGTTTATCATGTTCATGACGTATTTTCTTTTTAATGGTTAGTTTCACAACACCTTTAGAAACTTTCTTTTCTTCACCATCTTCTTCAATAACGGACACATTTTAGGTCTCAGATCAATAAACTCTTAATTAAACTCCAACCCAATTCATCTTACATTTACGCAAATTTTCTTAAACAATCTACGTTAACCAAATAAATAACAAGTATCCATACATTCTATTTTAATTCACGTCTATGAATTACATGTTGTCTTTAGAATAAATATTTTTACTCACTTCGTCCATTTATTTAAAAAGAAAATATTGAAGTGTTTACGATTTAAAAGTAGATTACTTAAATAAATTCGAAATTTTTATTTTGTTTTGTTTGAGTGTAGATCTTTTACATATTAAACTATCTTAAATCATTAAATAAAAGAAGACAAATAGAAGGGAGTATCAAAAATATCAATCATTTAGTTACCTGGAAATAATTTTATCACACAGTGTTTAAATTTTCTCATAAAATAAACAAAGTACAATATTTGTATAGAACATTTTGTACGTTTTGTGATGTTTTCTCACTTAAATCGGTAAGCTTATATTTACAAGTAAGTTTTATTACCATTTGCATTGTAATCTGTGATAAGCCTACAACAATAAAATAAATCATGTGCAGCTGATACAAATAAATAACAGATAAATATAGTCTATCTAGGCATATGGTAACTATTACTTACTCAAGCAGACACATTAATATATAAATAATTTTCGTTGATATCTTTCACAATGGTGTTCGCAAACCTTTTAACACATCTCAAGTCAAGACAATATATTGTAGCATTTCATGATCACTCTAGGGTGTTTATATTTTAAGTGCAAGCATGTGCTACCATCAGTATATAAGTCAATAATTAATACATATTTTTGCTTTCGTTTTTGCATTCTTGTTTATTTTCAAAGAATGTTTACCATGAAAGCTATTTTTTCTTACAAAAATATATATTACACAATACTTGTGTGAGTCTACTTTGTTAGAAAAAGAAGTTTTGTTTTCTCAAACAAAATTTAATTAGTAATGTGTTGGTAGTTAGACCTTCGACAAAAATACTTCTTTGATCGTAAGAGTATTTTCGTCTAAGATTATACCAAATAAAACCGCATCAGTTTGACTTTGATATTTTCCTACCCGATGTCATCCCTAATTAATAATTATTAATTGTACCTAATTCTGATTAATTGTTTCAATTGTGCAACTTCAATTGTGCAAGTACATATGTACGTATGCGTATCGAGATGGAGAACTAAATAATCAATAAATCTCTCGTCTCTACACCTGAATATTAGACTGCTTTTTATGATAATTTCTAAGACTGATTGTTTGACTGACTTATATAATTGGCAATTGCCTATTTACACATTATTTAATATTTTTCAATACAAATGAATCAATACAATGCAAAAATTTAAGAAGGCTTTTGTGTCAAGTGCAGAAGAGTTGTGTGGAAGAGTCAGTGGAAGGAGGAAAAGAGAAAGAAACGCGATGGTGGAACGAGAGGGTACGAGATGCAGTTCGGGAGAAGAAACTAGCTTGGAAAAAGAATGAAAAGTGCAAATCTGCAGAAAATGAGTTCGAGTACCGTAGGCGAAAAAACCGACGTGAAACAAAATTGTGAGGGAGGAGAAAAGACAAAGCAATGGAAGAATTTGCTGGTAAATTAGAAGATGACTTCCAGGGAAATAAGAAAATTATATATGGACTAGTAAAGACAAAAAGACAAGAAAGGGAGGAACAAAAGCTCATGGTAAATGAAAATGGCCAAGCTACAAACAATCCACAGGAAATACAAGAAATGTGGAGCAAATATTTCAAAGATCTGCTAATGTACAAGTGAGTGGAAATTTAAATGCAGAGAAAGAGGAAGAGGCAAGTGGGGAAGATGAAGAAGACGAGGTAACGGAACAAGAGGTGGCACGGGCGTTAGGAGCCATGAAGAATGGTAGAGCTCCGGAAGTGGATGACATTTTTGTGGAAATTATCAAAGCATCAGGCGCGGAAGGAAGAAGATGGTTATTCCTAGTACCTAATTAGTGCTGCGTGGAAGCAAAAGAAGGTAGCGGAAGATTGGAAAAGAAGTAAAATTGTACCTTTATTTAAGAAAGGTGATTGTTAGAAATGTGAAAATTACAGAGGGGTGACATTAATGTGTTAGTGTGCAAAAGTTTATGAGAAAGTTATAGAACTAAGACTAAAGGAGGTAGTTGACACAGATCTAAGAGAAGAACAATATGGGTTCAGAAGTGGACGGTCTACTATTGATCCCATATTTGCTATAAGACAGACAATGGAGGGGAGTTGGGAAAATGGGAAAGAAATGCACATTGTGTTTTGGATCTGGAGAAGGCATACGATCGCCTGCCTAGAGAGAAAGTATGGGAGTGTCTAGAGATAAAAGGAGTGGGAAGAGGTTAAATAGACAGGATACAAAGTACATATCAAAGGAGTGAAAGTTGCGTACAGACAGATATGGGTAGGTCAGAATGGTTCCAAGTAAATGAGGGCTTGCGACAAGGTAGTGTGTTATCTCCAACACTCTTTACTGTTGTAATGGATGAAATTATAAGAAGAGTGGAACCAAATACAGATGGAAGGGACAAAAGAACCTTAGTGTTTGCGGACGATGTGTTGATTTGGGGTGAGAGTGCCAGAGAAGTGCACTAGAAGGTGGACAGATGGAATGAAGTTACTACAGAGTTTGGTCTAAAAATCAATCAGAAAAAGAGTGAATGTTTGCGTATGCAAAAGAAGACAAAGGGCAGGCCTAGAGACCGGGAAAATATTGTACTACGTGGAGAAGTCTTAGAAGAAAAAGAAGAATTTAAATATGTGACAAAAGTGAAAAGTGTGTAAGAAGTGTCATCTAGAGTGCAAAAAGCAGAAGGGTTTTACCAATTGGTGAGAAAGTTACTATGGAATGAGTTGTTCCCACAAAAATGTAAAATTTTGCTGTATAAGGCATATTTTGTACCTATACTAACATAAGGGGCAAGTAACATGGGCAGTGGGAACAAAAGAAGAGAGTCAGCTGGAAGCAGCAGAAATGAAGTTTTTAAGAAATATCAAGGGAGTTACAAAGATAGACAAGATAAGAAGTAATGAAATAAGGAAGTAATGAAATAAGGAAAGAACTGGGACTGGAGAGATTGAAGTTTAAGCTAGGAAGAGAACGTCTAAGATGGTTTGGACATATGAAAAGGATGGGCAGAGAGAGGATTCCAAGACGAGAATTTGAAGCGGCAGAGGAGGGGAAAAGAAGAGTAGGAAGGCCAAGAGAAAAATGGGAAGATTAATTCAAGAAGACGTTGGAAAACGGGATGAAGTGTGGGAGCATGTGGCAAGAGTAAAGCTATGGGAGGACAGAAGAGAGTGAAGTAAATTGGTGGAGAGGAAGGAGTTGGAGGATGTGGAAGAAACACTGAGTGTGGCAAGCTTAGTATCTACAGTTTCATGCCCTAGATAATGGTCAAAAACCACCACTCAACCCGACATAGTTGGAACTGAGTTATGATGATTATTATTATAATGAATTGTTATTGTTTTGTTAATTTGTCTCTTCTATGTTTGTCTCTTTTATGTTTCTATGTTCTATGTTTTATAAGTGCTTGTTTATTCTCACAATTTGTTGTGTAGAGGTTGGCAGTCACCTTGTGCTTAGGGCATACTACCCTTTTCTGCCAACCTTCCTACTAAGCCTATTAGTGGAAGTTGGAAAATAAATAATATAATAAATAATAAAAGCCTTAGCATTGAGATCTAAAAGAATGGCAATGGATTTCTCTAAATCATGATTCCTTTATTTCACAGTACTTGTGCGCATGCTGCTGGCCAACATACCACAAGCGAGTCAACTTAACCTTGCACCGACCTACAACCAAGCAAAGCAGTACGGACCGACCCCGCGCCATCAACTTCGATTAGATCATGCTGCATGGTATGGCCTACAACAAACATGTCTTCCGATATGGGCATCAATATTCCTTGTATGAGTTACCGGTCCCCCTCTACTGGTGCAATAAGGTAGTTTATATTATATATATAGTTTATATATACTATACTATACTCTATAGTAAAAGAGCTAAGCCTGAACACCAATTTAATTTTTTGTAAGTCCTGTGGTTTACACAGGACTATGTAGTTGGTAATAATAATTGTACGGGAGAACGACTCGTGCCTAAATCTACGTAGACGCACCAAAAATAAGTTAGGGGTCGCGCAAAGCCCGGTGGTCCAACATTTATTTTCAGTTTGAGGTAAACAAATGTAAAACCACCACGAATATCCTAAACTTTTTTGTTGTAGAAAAAGCTCTAGGCGTTGTTCCGTAGGACCTACACAACCTAACTTACCAGTAGGTCTTCTACTTACGTAGTCATATTTTTAATATAAGCCCCCTATGCATTTAATGGTTTTGAATTTTAGGTAGATAGATACTGAATTCTCCACCTTTTTTTCAAAATGTGAATGTGAATTTCAATTTTTATAAGAAGTGAGATTTGGTAGTGTTGGCAGCCTGTGTAAACTAAAACTTGTTTCATTTTGATAGCCTACACCTTACAAACACACGTGTAAAATGAAATACTCGTACGTTGGGGATACAAGTTTCAAGGGGCTAATGTGCATTGCGGCCATTGCCAAATGAGCCCACGGTAACAAACAAAATGTACCGTAATGTGCAAGTTTCTGATAGACTTCATTGTCCAGCCCTAACCAAACATGCCACATGGCCTAGAAACTAGGCATCTTCCCATTGTATCAGTAGTTCTTCTTTACGTATTCGTGCATGCTGTTTACAAATAATTATTGTATGTATGTGCCATGTTTTACATCCTGGCATGAATACCGTACTGTACCCATATTGGCCTAAGCACCAAAAACAGGTGTAACTGCAGCGGGTGATTTAAAACTGCTAATCTGAGTGTCGTGATCCCAGCCCACTGCCCAGTGATCTGTTTCTCCTAAAAAACTACTTATACACTATATTTATACTGATTTGATAGCCCAGAGTCCCAGAGCTCTTACGAATTTCAATATTATTACCGGTATTTTTAATTTGTACATGTATTCAGTAGGCCTATTGATAATGGTAACGTCGTCACTTGGTTTAGTTTTGCTGTGACCTCTTGTCTGCTTGTTTGCTAAGAGTTTTAGAATACAGATTTGAACTTTTGTATAGAGTGGATTGGCTTAGTTTTTTGTGTTTTTTTAATATGAGTAAATATTTTCAGATCCTACCATAAAATTTGTTTTTTCTTTAAATTATATTTTTTCTTAATAGGACCACTATTAGATGTGGTGAAAACTATTCAGTTAGGATTTAGTATCTCATAGCTGTTATTGTGCACGTTCTTGAAGTTCTTGTTGCAATTCAACCAAACAGAAGAACTAGTATTGATTGTTTTTGTAGAGGAGCCGGTAGAGAACGTCATTTAGGGTAAACTAAAATCCCCCCAAAATACAAAAATTTGTAAAAAAGACGGCAGCCAAGCTCTCCTTCAAAAGTCTTCGGCTGTGAATGCTGTGAGATATAGAAGTTGAGCCAAGCTTTTTATTCTTTCTCCCTAGTTTCGCTTTGAAAATATGTAAGATCATTTCGCCTGTTGACGAGCGCCAAGCCAACGATTTTTGTGGTAAAAAAAGTAAATTTTTTAAACTCGAAATCATTAAAAAATTCTTGGCCATGAACCAAATTCAATGGCCAAGTCATTTTTTTATGATTTCGAGTTTAAAAATTTTACTTTTTTTACCACAAAAATCGTTGGCTTGGCGCTCGTCAACAGGCAAATGATCTTACATATTTCAAAGCGAAACTAGGGAGAAAGAATAAAAAGCTTGGCTCAACTTCTATATCTCACAGCATTCACAGCCGAAGACTTTTTGAAGGAGAGCTTGGCTGCGTCTTTTTTACAAATTTTTGTATTTTGGGGGATATCACATCTTTTTGTTGTTCGTTCGCTATCAAGGTGTGAATGATGGACTTTGAATGATTAATTTGTTAAGTTCAAAGTTGTTTTTTTTACATTTTTGGGCCCACGGTCCCCCCAAAGATACCCCTTGAATAAATAAATAAATAAATTTTTATTTAGAGTCTAACCCACTCAGTTATATATAACTGATTTTCAGTGGGGGACTTTAATCAAAGCGACCAAGCCAACCCTGCAGGCCCCGACGCAATCGACGAGTGAGCGATAACCAACCAAAGATCGATATTTTTAATAGGAAATATATCAATCAGTGGTATGGACAGTGCGAACATCCGCGGATCAACGCCAGAATCAACAAGGCCGATCCAGAACAACTCTGGAATTTATTATGTGCTTCGTTGCTAGGACGGCTCCAAAGTCACCGTTACAAACTCCTAAGACAAGAACTGATAGACTTAAGTCCAAATCAGAAGTTAACAAACTTCTGACTTGAGCGGGAATCGAACCCTGGCCCTTCTGCATTGGAAGCAGATACGCTAACAACAAGACCAACGCACTAGCATAAGCACTAGATATTTATAATGGTTATAAGAGCATGTTTAATTTCAAGCTTGTATACAAATTACTACGCCTGAGTAATAACGCGTTTTGATTTTGCTAGGACGGCTCCAAAGTCACCGTTTACAAACTCCTAAGACAAGAACTGATAGACTTAAGTCCAAATCAGAAGTTAAAAAACTTCTGACTTTAGCGGGAATCGAACCCTGGCCCTTCTGCATTGGAAGCAGATACGCTTACAACAAGACCAACGCACTAGCATAAGCACTTGATATTTATAATGGTTAAGAGCATGTTTAATTTCAAGCTTGTACAAATTACTACGCCTGAGTAATTACGCGTTTTGATTTTGATTTGATTTTGGATTTTCCCGGTTCCCCAATTGCCCGGTTTTTGTTATATGAGGTACATCTGAGTGTGGGCCCAAGTTTCAAAGTTCTAAGATGAACCGTTTTCCTCGGTATAGCGTATTATTCATAAGAGTACGGAATTACCTACTTTTGATAATTTTGGTTTTTTTTCCGGTACCCGTTAACCAATTTTGCTTTCCATATTCAAAAGTGATAAAGAATGAGAGATATCAAAATGTATTCACGTTTTGAAACATCTCAGTTGATAGTCGTTTTCTTTGAATGATTCATTTCTATAAAGTTCAGATATGTTTTTTGTCATTTTTGGGCCCATGGTCTCCCAAATTTAGCCCTGGTGTTTTGGAACGCAAGATATTTATAATGGTTAATAGCATGTTAAATTTCAAGTTTGTACAAATACCACGCCTTGGTAATTACGCGTTTTTGATTATCATCCAAATTTTGATTTTCTCCGGTCCCTGTTACCCGATTTTGGTTTTGAAAGCAAAAGGCACTGCGTCTGAAATACACCTAAGTGTGGTCCAAGTTTCATAGTTCTAAGATTTACCGTTTTCTCTGTAGGCTAAAGAACTCTCCGCGGAGAACTCATAGCCACCACCACCCACCCACCCACCCACCCAACCCACCCACCCAGCCAGCTTTAAGGAATTTGACGATGTTGAGAGCCTTTTTTAACACAGAACGAGTTGTCGGATCGGGTTGATTTTTTTTTTGGTATGTCATGGACCACATACCAGGTCATATACCGAGTTTCAAGATTGTAACTCTTTCGGGGCAGCGTGTGCAGATAGCTGAAAACCCCCCCAACTCTGGTAGGTGTATATAGGGCCGGAGTTCGGTGTCGCCTAGCAGCCGTATTCGCTTGTCTGCCGGGCGACGACCGTCGCCCTAGATGCTGGATAAAACCAAAGTCAATGACTATGTATTAGAATTACTGTTAGCGTTGTTGTACGACACTATTCAATTTCTTATGGTACCACTACCTTATAAGTTTGAATATTGATTGTCCATGGAAAACAACCAAAAATTAATTGAAAAAATTAATTAATTATTATGTAGTACCGTACACACGCCTACTATTGTATTGTATTGTACATTTCCTACCTATATGCATGTTATTTTTATGTGAAAGATTATGATATGGACTGTAAATATGATACTACGTACTAAAAATTTGTTATTTTGCTATATGTACAGTCAGGGTCATATATAAATCAAGAGGTCTGAAAGATACCTCTTTCACCGACATCTCGTGGTCAACTCTTGGTGTCATTATTATATCGCCCTGTGAACAGCATTATCGACATAACTAAGAAACATGGCTGCTAATGTCAAAGGAAAATTCTCTATTCACCAGAGAAACTATCAAGCCTAGAAGAAATATAACATGGAACGTAAAGAGAGCATTATATATCGATACCTTGGCCTAGGCATAGCATTAAGACTATGCCTTTCTTCTTATATTTGCCTTAGTTTCTAGCTTATTTCAAATAATTCTATCTTAGCTGTCAAGTCTTATTTGCAAACCACCAAAGTTTGTTTTATGCTTTTGTTTTGATAAAATTGTATTTTTCTGCTGACTGCCTTCTAGATATTGACTATTTTGTTGACCAAGAGTCTTTCAAAGCCTCCTAAATAATATTAATAACATCAAATAGTCTAGGGAACTTCCATCGATCGATAATGCAGTTCACAGGGCGATATAAATAATGTCACCGAGAGTTGACCACGAGATGTCGGTGAAAGAGGTATCTTTCAGACCTCTTGATTTATATATGACCCTGACTGTACATATTATACAAATTAAATTTTAGTAGTAGCTAATTGTTTGAAGTTAAAAATGTAGGAGTGATGCTGAGGATATTTACGTAGATAAAGTGACTGACTGGTTGTGACTTGTGATCACCATATTCTACGACATCGAGATGTAAAAACAAACAAATAAACATACATAGTAACCAAACTACAATAGATACCGGCGTGTTGCAATGCACATGATGGCAATGAATATGAGAAGGTTGACTTGGTTGGCTCAACAAAGTAATAAAATGTGGTTACAAAGTGAAACATTGAATCACAGCGGCGTTAAGGCCCACATGTAAAAAGCAGAGTAATGCAAGAGTTAAATCAAATAAAGAAGACAAAACTAGGTAGAAAAAGAAACTACAAACTAGAGTTAAGTTCAACCAGGTTTGAACACGTTTGAACGACATTTGAAACTTAATGGAGGCCTACACAAATAAAATTTGGTGTCTTTATCCTTCTAATCTTATAAACGACGTGTAGTAAGTTAGTTATTGGTGTTTTAGGGCACTCAACAGTAGAGTTATCAGTGCCCATGTCAAGTGTATTGGAATCTTCCAAATTTTATTTTTCCATAATTGTGGATTACCACCATGTTTTCTTCTTTCCAAGGGGCGGAACGTAAGGGGCGACGCGGGGGGACAAGGGTTGGAGAGGCCTGTGCTGGTAAAAACCAGCCACAAGCATATGGGGAGGACAAGGGTTCCCCCACGTAATGGTCGTCTCCGTCTTGTGTCATCATCCGTCCGTGTTGTCATTGTCGTCGCCGTCGGGGAAGTTGTCAAAGGGAAGGGGTTCCCCGACGAAGACCCAGAGCTCGCCATTAGTTTCAGGGAGTGAAACTCCCCTATTCACGGGCCAAACCGCGGGAAGGTAGCGAGTTGGACTTTGAAGGCCCAACGACGTCTAAATTATGCTTAATTATCTCCAAATCTAAAGTTACTAGGGAAACGCCAAAGTCGTTGTTGGACGAGTGAGTGAGCCATGTGTTGAGTACCCGTAACATTTCTTTTCTTCCTCTTACCTTAGGCCTCCCTATAGCCTATCATAGGCTACAGTGGAGCATTTTGGCCTAAACTATGGCCTAAACTTTTACACAACTCCCGGACCAACAATCTACCATTAAGCAAGACCCGGCAGTCACACGGAATATTCAGTTGAAGACTGCCAACAACAGCAACCTCCGGCACAGTGATTTCCACCAATACCCTATTATTTATACGAATATAATTATCAAACTTAAATGCAAATGTTCCCGGGTACTCACCACATGACTCGCTCACTCGTCTAACTACGACTTTGGCGTTTTCCTAGTCTAGTTGGCTAAAGCGCCCTTGTAGCCGAAATGTGGGAGACGTGGGTTCAATCCCCTGGTCGGGAAAGATTTTATTTCTAGATTGTATTAAAAAAATAATTAAACATGTTTTGAAATTCATATAACGCAGTGTAGTCCATCATCTGTGGCAATAGGGCCTACTATGGTAAACATAGCCAGTACGAAATACGTGAAAATATTGCAAGGTTTACTCAATCTACGAGCGGAATTTGGGGGTACCTTGACGTCCAACATTCGACAGACCTTGCATGGGCACGGCATTACACGGCCAGGCGAAAAACAAACAAAAAATATCTTTTCAAAATCTAAAACATTGTCGTTAAAATAATTCCTAAACATTGGATGTCTATTTTTCAGTTTATCATTTCTTGTAGGTTTAAATCGCAATGAATCTTGCTGATTTTGTTAGCAGTTCTCAATAAACTCGTACCGGATGTCTGTTTTAAAATTTCAGCGCAATCTGTTCAGCGATTCGGCTGATTTTCAACGTACACACACACACACACACACACGCACGCACGCAGAAAAACAATAAGGGCCGTTTAAGTCGAATGGAAATCACTACGTTCGCTACGCTCACTCGTTCAATAAGAAATGAACTAGGGAAACGCCAAAGTCGTTGTTAAACGAGTGAGTGAGCCATGTGTTGAGTACCCGATTATATTTCTTTTCTTCCCCCTACCTTAGGCCTACCTATAGCCTATCATAGGCTAGAGAGGCGCATTATGACCTTACAGTTGACGCGCCCGTCCCCGTATACCAACTAAACTTTAAAAAAACTATTATTTATACGAATATAATCAAACTTAAATGCAAATGTTCCCGGGTACTCACCACATGACTCGCTCACTCGTCTAACTACGACTTTGGCGTTTCCCTAGTCTAGTTGGCTAAGGCGCCCTTGTAGCCGAGATGTGAAAGAAGTGGGTTCAATCCCCTGGTCGGGAAAGATTTTGTAATTTCTTGATTGTATTTCAAAAACAATTAAACATGTTTTGAAATGCATATAACGCTGTGTAGTCCATCATCTGTGGCAATAGGGCCTACTATGGTAAACATAGCCAGTACGAAATACGTGAAAATATTGCAAGGTTTACTCAATCTACGAGCGAAATTTGGGGGTACCTTGACGTGCAATATTCGACAGACCTTGCAGGGGCACGGCATTTCACGGCCAGGCGAATAACAAACAAAAAATATCTTTTCAAAATCTAAGACATTGTCGTTAAAATAATTTCTAAACATTGGAAGTCTATTTTTCAGTTTATTATTTCTTGTAGGTTTAAATCGCCATGAATCTTGCTGATTTTGTTAGCAGTTCTCAATAAACTCGTACCGGATGTCTGTTTAAAATTTCAGCGCAATCTGTTCAGCGATTCGGCTGATTTTCAACGTACACACACACACACACACACACGCACGCACGCACGCAGAAAAACAATAAGGGCCGTTTAAGTCGAATGGAAATCACTACGTTCGCTACGCTCACTCGTTCAATTATTTTAAAAGATATTTTATTAGGTTATACACATTTAATTGAATTAAAACAAATAAATAAAAACATTTGTTACACCAATAATCGCTTAAACAGTTGTCAAAATTATTAAAATATAAATGACTAATAAGAGCTCGCTTCAAGACCATTCTTGCCAAAAAAAAATGCCAACTGACACGTATAAAAAGTTTTTCATTCAGCTGTCACTGGATAGGCCTAGGCTTTAAGAGTTCCTGAATTAGGTAGGCTCTTCATCTGAGCAATCTTTTCAACTTCTCTTTCGACATTACTTTATTCTTATGAAGGAGTTAAGGTGTAGGCGTCTAAAATACCACTTTAATTTGAACAACGTCAGTAATATGACTTAAAAATGCAGCTGTCAAAGTACTTCCAGTGCTTCCTCCAAAATCAGGCGGCAATTGCATGATAGCGTTTTTAGATTTTCTGCATTGGTTGTGCTGAGTTTATCACGTGACCATTTTGAAGGTCGTTCAAACTTGGTTGAATTCAACAATACGACACAGTATGCCAACCTAAAAGATGCGATGAACAATTATTGGAAATGGCACAGATCAGCATGACTTGCTAGAAAAGCACCTGCAATGCACAATCACTTGATTTGCAACTTTTGAATAATAGTGTTTAATCACGAATTGTGAATTTTTGGGTCCGTGTTGATTGTCAAAGTGGGCATGCCTCTAATTGAGCGAGCGTAGCGAGCGTCTCTACTTGACTCTTATGGCTCGAATGTCTGTTTTTTTTCTGTTACTGCTTCGGTACAGGTCGCACCGTTTTCTGATCGACCTGAAATTTAGCACATTTGTACATACCACCTATGCGGGTTGCTGTAAAGTTTTTGAACAAAATCCGATCGTTAGTTATATAAAAAAAAAAATGTTCCGATCATTATGAAATTTTGCAGGGTCAATAAGTACAACATTCTCTCCTATTTTCCAAATTTTCAGCTAAATCGGTCAAGACCTTAAAGACTTATTGGTAGTCATAATTCGAAAAATGATGTTAAAAAATGAAGGAGGCAGTGAAGATACAAAGATACACTTTAGAAGGCATGACGTGAACTAGTACAATGCAAAGATGTTGGAATAGTATAAAGTGTACAATGTCAATATCCAGTTAGGCCTACACTGTGTGGTGGGCCTTATGGGAATGTCGTACTCGGGTCATGTTGCACGTACCGGTGCTCGCTCAACAACGTGTCCAGCTGAGCGTTTTCCTAGTATTCTAAACTCACCGCGTACAGATACACTCATAATGTCATACATAATGTCACAATAAGGCAAATGAGAGGATTTAATATTTTTTTTACTTTAGAGACGGTCTTTTTCAACGTTTTATTAGATTTACCATACAATTTGGTTTGTTATAATCATTTTAAAATAAAATGTAACCCTTTTGAGGATCAAGGGGGGAGGGACGATCGCATCTATTTACCAGATATATTTGCGAGTTTATTTTATGGTACTCTTGATTATCAAACAAAGATTGCACAGTTGAGCATAACCAGAAATTGGCAGTTTGCTGGAGGACACAAGTACGGTTGTGCTGGAGCAAAGTTCCAGTTATGCCAATGGTTATCTTCAAAGGCGAAAAAAATCACACTTGATGATCTTGAACTTTGATGATGATAAATCCATTATTCTGCTATTCATCTTGAAATGTATCATCTTTTTCACTTTCATAGCAGTGTGTAGACGATGGAATAAACTGGAGATAACTCTAGATACGGCAATGTGAATGAATGCCAAGGATGGCCCTTCTACCAGATTCAAGCTCCTCACTCCGGGTAAAACTGACACTGTCAAAAAGATTGTTCTATGAAAATAAGTACTATCTAGCAGACAGCAGCTTGTTGAAAGGCTCCTCATTGCGCTTAGGCTGCGGACTGGTTATTGTTCGCTTGTTGTGTATTTAATAAGAAGAGACATTCCATCTGATTCGATCGGTATTGGGCGAATTAGAATACAGAGCAATTGTTGTTCAGTAAATTTTCCATCTTTGAAATGTTGTCCCAACACTTTACTACGCCCTATAATTGTACATCCAGACATACATTTTTGGTAATCCAGACTCCGCTCTAACAATAGCACGGAACACGGAGATCTTGGACAAATAACATGGAAGAAACTCAATACGATATGGATAATATAAGAAAGAAGCACATCATTCATTTACCCTTCATGATCAGACACTTCACGACAAATAACTTCCAAAATCTTCCATCTCGTGAACATCTTCATTACCCCCTGCAATTGCAAAGACGTAGCCCACAGTACACATCTTCAACCTCAAAAGCAACATCTTCCTCAACTCCACCTCCTCATTACAAATATGTGACACCTAGAAAATAGACTGGCATCTATTATCGTTCGAGGTGCCACTAATTTTGTTGCGCATAGTTTGCCAGAACTGTTCACAGCACAGCAACTGGCCCGATCGTACACTGTGCACCTGTTTGAATTGGTTCCGCGGGAATATAGGTTGGCACGCCTGACTCCAGCGCACGGAAGTACATCTTTGTACGGCGGTGAGCTACGTTGGTAGCACTGCTAACAGCTGATGGGAGGCGCGGCCTGAGACGAGATGGTTTGACAGACGAGTTGTCTTGGCACTTTCAACTTTTTCTCGCCGACGATGTAGTCGCAAGTGTAATTTTTGTCCTGGGCTAATCGCCTCGTGGCGATGTAGCAAGCGACCATCTTCTAATGTAAGTTTTTGTGAAGGATATTTTGTTTGGATGCCGCTTATGTGCGCCATGGGTTCGACCCTTGGCTAGGACCATGTTCGAGATCGGGGAATTGGACGCTCGGCGACTCTTCGCCCACTTTCTAGACTGCTAACGCCAGCTTATGGGTAGTGGAAAAGAAGATTTCGTGACATGGCCCATGTCGAAGGATGTCGTTCACCACGTTTCGTCTGCGAGACCAAACCTAGGCCTCTAGGGTAGGCTAGGCTTGGACCCGAGCAGACTGCATGGATCCAGATTTAACTGCTTGGTTTGAAGGAAGGAAGGATGTTGGCCTCCGAGGACACTTCAGTGTGGTTTCTCTTTGTGCGCCGTGCAGAGTAGGCAATAGCTAGGCTTAAGCCTATGTCTGGCGGGCCAACACAGTGTTTTCCCTCGAGAGCTGCATTTCAGTCATTTGGGCACACTCTGTGTGAATTTATCGTGATTAAGCTGTTATGGAGGTTAGCTTATTCTTTTCCTTCGGGTTAATACCCCTACCACGGTTGACTTCAGGACAAGTAATTTATTTGGTAGGAGCTGCTCCATGGGCTACAGTGTGAGAAGAAGTTGGATTGTGCACACCCCTTTAGGCCATACCTAGAATTCTTTAACTAGTTATTAGGGCTTATGTCTAATACTAGTCTCACCCGGTTTAACTTCCTAGTAGGCCCAAGTCCAGGACTAGGCCTACTTCATGAACGTTTAACCATTAACTTTTGTGCCTAACTTCTGTTGGCCTAATTTCCTGTGAGCCCATAAGACCTATAAGTTTAGGTCCTTATGACCAGTGTATGGAATAGCTAGAGCCCAGGGTTAATTTACATGTAGGTCTAGGCTCATTTTTTTTGTAAATATGTGGATATTGTGTGAAGGGAAGCTAGGGCATAGTGTGGAGTAACAAAGGCCTAGCGTTTGTATAAATTGTAGTAATATTGTGCTAGTATTTTAAGCTAGGGCCTAGCAAAAAGTTACGTAGGCCTAGCATATGATATGAATGCTGTAATTTTAGTTCCTTCAGACACTGTCAATATTTTTCTGACAGACTAGTTTGCGCGGTGTTTGGCCTGCAACTAGCCCTACACTTGACCGGTTTTAGGATGGTCAAGGTGTTCTTGTGTTATTCCCGGAGTAACGTGTGAATAATACGCACTAGGTGTTACCGTTGGTGCGATGTTTCGATCAAGGATTGTCAACGTTACTGCCGAGAGTTAACATACCCGATTATTGACTTGTAGCACCTGGGTTCGAGTCCCCGTTGTAGTGAATTTAAGTACCGGTAGCAGGAACTAGCCTTGTTAGGTAGGCCTACCTCTGCATCCTGTTTGATGGTTGGCCGTGGTACGGTTTTGTGTTGTGCGCGCTGTGGCGACAACAGGTTGCCAGTCCAGACCCTGGATGTAGGCTGCAAGCTGCGGCTTGCATACAAATTTAAACCTGACGTGACTTGGGATGAAGGGTTTGAGCGAGGCCCTCGTGCGCGTGAGCGTAGCGATATATCTAGACGGCCTTGGTTTGAGTCCCCATCCAATGTTTTGATGTTATTTGAGTTCCGGGTAGGCCTTATAGGCTAGAAGGTACGTGAGAATATCCGTAGCCTACAGATATCTTGTGAGATTTTCTATATAAGAGCCGAGACCCTAGTGTTTGGTAAGACTTACTAAAGGTTAACCAAAGGTTCGAGGAACCAATTTGTTGCTTATTGATTATTAGTTTTTGTAACAGGAAGTTACGTACGGCCCATACGGCCTAGAGCTTTGAGGTACGTCACAGGCCTAGCAAACATGTGTGATGTTTGTAGCTGTTCTCTTATAGTGTGACATGCGTACCTGGCCTAAAAGGCATTTGTCTCTTATAGATTGTTGATTTTGTTAAACTTGTAGTAATAGAATTGTTGTATTATTTTCACACGGAACCTTTTATGTTGGGTACACGTACGTGTAACCCAGGTATATGATATTAACCTGAGGACCCAGGTTGTCTAGGCCTTAGCTTATATAGGCCTAATTTTTCGGTGATATTTCTACACTTTGACATAAATGTTGTTAATTTGGTCAAGAGAGCTAAAGGTGTCGGGGACCACTTGCACTTAGCCGCGTCAGGACTGTTCCTGACATTTACGCTTGTTTCTCCGGTAAGTGCAGTGGTGGCCGAGCTTTTACAGTCTCATTAGAGAAGCAGACCTGGTATTATGTTATGCTAATTGTGTACTCTGCTGGGTTTTATTGTTTTTATGTTAATTATTATTTGTGGTTATGCATCCTACGGAACGTCGGCACCATTCCGACAATAAATTTTTCCGATCTTTACATCTTGTGTTCTAGTATCGTTATTAGTCCTTTGTATTTCCACTGTTGATACTAGATTCAGATGGTAACCTCTTTTTAGGAATTTCGTGGCGCCTAACAGTTAGCCAACTACAGAAGAACTTCCAGACTTACGGCCACGCCCCTTTCTCCACTGAGTAAGCAGCCGGGGTGTTACAAATATCTAATTATTTTTGCTTTTCAACCACTTCTAGCAGTCATCAAGCCCCCACTGACAACACGCACTTCTATTGAAAATCCCAATCCCATATCTATACACAATTCGTCCATAAATTCAGATATCATGACCAAAAGATAATAAAAACGTCAAATATTGTCTCGCGCTCCAGCTCCAGCCAAAATATATCCCTTTCTGACTTTCCTCAGGGAGCATGCCGCATTGGCATTGGAAGTGGCCACAGCATCACTGCGTGCTGGAGCCCTGATACAAGAAGGTCGCCACTTCACTCTGTGAATGGACAGTCAAGATTTCGAAGTTATACTCCTCCTCTGCCTGTCCAACACCTTGAGTGGGGTGTTCATATCCATTTTGTTCTCGGCATTCTACATCGATTAGCTGTAAATCTGTTTTCTCAGTTCCTAATGGCGTACGACGCAGGTCACTGGATAAAGCACAGCCACCTAAGCATGTTCCGCATTGTCTTCTGGGCACAACACAAGTACATTCCTAGACCAGCCCATGCAAGCAGAGTTCAAGCAGATTACTAATGATGCCGTACGACACCGGTCACTGTATGAAGCACCGCCACCCAAGTGTGTTCCCGCCTCAACCCCACCGCAAGACTTAAGTCCGCTCCCAAACCGGCCCGAATCGAGATCCTCTCGCTACGAGCAGCGTCCAAGCAGACTATGCAAAGTCAGGGAGGAAAGGAGGCATATGCCGTCTGAATCAGGTAGTATAGAACAACTCTGCAGTCAACGTCACCGAGACCCACTTGACTCAACACTTCTACGCCGACATGCTAGTTTCCGAAAAGTGCTTTTCTGCCGTGACACTGGTAACTGGACGAAGCACCGGCTTCCAAGCATGTCCCCGCTTGCTTGCTCTGGCCATCACAAGACTCAAGTCGGCTCCTAGACTGGTCCACACGAACAGCGTTCACTATGCTTGCATAGAGGCCGGGTCTTATTAAAATACCCTTGTTGGAACCCAGGCAAGATGGCGGCCACTGCGGGTGTGTGCATCAAGTTGCTCCAGTATTTATTAGTTATTTTGTTATTTAATCGATGTTTAGTGCTTTGTAAGCGCAGCAAAGTTTGCCGCGAGTGCTCATCTAACCTGTGGGACAACGTGTTAATGAAAGAGAACCTCTTGGTCATAATTCTACTTTGAAAGCCTGCTCTATTGTGCAGCCCGGTGGACTACGACTTACGTCTCCTACGTGTGTTGTACGTGTTTCACAACGGCCGCTCGCTGGCCTTATTTTGTTATAAGCTCTCTGTGGGGATGTAAATCCTAGCCCAGGTCCCGGTCAAAATATTGGGAGGAACTATTAAAAATTATTTACTTCCTAATTGTTATTTAAATAGTGATAATTCCTATTTGTTTTAACGCAAAGTTTCTTAATATGTCAACTTTTGACACCGATGCCCGCAGTATTTCTGGTGACAAGTTGCGTGACTTAAATCAATATTTTTTGACAATTTAGAGTTCGATATCATATGTGTGTCCGAGACGTGGTTGCACTCCGGCGTCCTTGAAAGCGAGGTCTTACAGGAATTTTAATATAGTGGGTACAGGCGTGATAGATCCTTGAGGCGTGGGGGAGGCGTATTGAGAGCTATTTCTAAGAAGTACCAATCCCATGGTCGCCATGACCTTGAACAGGAATTGCTAGAGGCAGTCTGGGCTGAGATGAAGCTATCTACGTCATCCAGATAATATGTTGATACTGTTTACATACCTTCGCCTTCTATGGAGGATGTCAACGTTCTTAATGAGCCATTACGACGTGTACAATCGGAGATGAGACCAGCGGACTACCTTATGTTTTGTGGTGACTTCAATCTGCCACGATTGGTGTGGGGTAAAGATCAACCTGGCAGCCTAGCTAGACCTTGATGTCTCTGTTCTAGGGCTCAATGCTACAAGCTTATACTATTTCTACCCATTTTATATTTTGATCTAGCTTAAAATTTACATTCTTACAGTAAAGCTAGTATAGCTATTCATCATACTTAAAGTCAACACACTATAGCTGATATTTTGTCAATAACATATTATTACAAAATATCACTAATTCTAGCATCTTCCTGTACACAAGGTCAATCATTGCTTTCTCAGGATTTACAATAACAATTCTTATACACAGGGAAGATAGGACCTGACGTCACTTTAGGCCACTCTCAATTTAGTATATAAAGAGAGCACCTGCCCCTAACAAATGAGTCAGTGTACGGACATCGATCCCGCACTGAGCATTACGGACAAAAGCTCCCACGCAGCTCCCTCCCCCCTTCTAAGAAACTATGGACAAAAGCTCCTGGTAACCCTAAACTCTACCTCAACACTACGGACAAAAAGCTCCCACGCAGCTCCCTCCCCCCCCTTCTAAGAAACTATGGACAAAAGCTCCTGGTAACCCTAAACTCTACCTCAACACTACGGACAAAAGCTCCCACGCAGCTCCCTCCCCCCCTTCTAAGAAACTATGGACAAAAGCTCCTGGTAACCCTAAACTCTACCTCAACACTACGGACAAAAGCTCCTGGTGGATCTCCCTTCTACTACGGACAAAAGCTCCTGGTTCCCTAACTTACCACAAATTTCCCACCTATGTACTCGGCACCTCTCTGTGAATACGTATAAATTCACTGTTATCAATAAAACGTCAGTGTCAGTCCGAGATAAGGGTGAGTACCAAACATGTTAATTAATTAAGTTATAATAATTAATTGGCTTCACCAAAAAACCTTTGGCTTCACCAATTAATTTCAGGTCATCTTCAAATATGCTCTTTGCATAGTGTTAATTTTAATTGATCTTATCTTGTTGCACACTGCATTTGGATGCGACCTGAAGTTATGCACTTAGTTAAAGGTATATTATTATAAGTAAAACCGTTATTTCATTATTGTCATTATTATGTCATGTCTTGCAACTGAATAATAAATGCATTTCCTAAAACACTTGTTGACCAGAACATTACATAACACCTTACTAAGTCCGAATATTACCTCACTATATACAAAAAAGGGAACTCCTTCTAGTAAGCACAAATCACCCCGGTACTACTCAGTAGTCCAAGATCCCATCCCCCTCCATTCTACGCCTCAAACCCCTCGCTCTACCCCCATTTATGTCTATCCTCAACAAGACAATAAACACGTTGAGGTGGTGGCAGCTTCATTAGCTTCATTAGGTCATAAACCCTCTTCACAGGGAACATAAAAACCACCCCCCACCATCTCATCACCTGCGACATTGTCGGCTATTGAACTTTCATTCATCTCCAAGCTTGCCGAATGCAATCTCATCCAAACTAACTCTACCAATGCGTAACAACAAATATTTGGATCTTGTTTTAGTCAACAGCTGTGATTTTATAGCTGATGTTCAGTTAACAGAACCTCCAGTTAAATCTGACCACGTGTCATAACATCTTTATCACTCATTTCCGAAAATCAATTGGATCTCACCACGTGCGCCCATTAATGTTACAAACTTCTCTAAATATAATTGGCCAAGAGCGAACACTGTTGATAGTTGTGAGGCGTTAAAAAGACGTCAATGTTTTATTTTGGGTCATATAGATGACCCTGAGATTTAGTGGGATTTGTTTTACGGCAAGTGAGAGTCTGCCTTTGACGAGTCAGTGCCACTTCGTTCATCTAAGGGAAGTGGTAAATACCCAACCTGGTATTCACCTGCTAACATTCACGCACTAATGAGTAATGTGTAAGTTTAATTAAATAGTGTACGAGCGGATGATGTCAAGACTTGCTGCAAACTATTTTCGGACTTCTTTAAGTCAGTATTCGTCCCCAGTGCAGCACCTAATACGTATTCTGGTACGAAAGTTTAGCATTCTTACCCTGTTGGGAGTCTTGGTTCTTGAACTGTAACTGTGAATGGTGTGGAGGTGGCATTGCGAGTGGCAAAGCTACTGGCCCAGACGGCATTTCTATTAATTGGATGAGCGAAGCGAAGATTCCATTTCACTACACTAAAGAAAAGAATCCGGAATGTTTTTTTTTTTTTTTTTGTGTGTGTGTTTGTCCGCACGATTCCGGCTAAACCGATACTCCAATTACGATGAAATATAATGGAGACCTTTGAAATCTCTGAACTTAGAACTGCCACGTATTTTGAGCGCAATCGAAAAATTATTTCTATTAAAACCGCAATTTTCACGATTTTTTTCGACTTTTGAAAAATTGTCTTCTACTTGTAACACCTACATGCTTTATCCGATTGTTATGATTTTTTCACAGAACCATAATTTTATGAATTAAGATATTCTTGTGAAATTTGAGCGCAATCGAAAAATTATTTCTCATTAAAATCGAAATTTTACGAGTTTTTTCTTTTTTAAAACAATTCTTTGACTTACAACACCTACATGCTTTTTCCGATTGTAATGATTTTTTCACAGAACCTTTATTTTATAAATTAATATATTCGTGTGAAATTTTAGCGCAATCGAATAATTATTTCTTATGAAAATCGCAATTTTACGATTTTTTTCTTTTTTAAAAATTACGATTAACTAAAAAATAAAAAAAGTTTATTTTTTATTTAATTAAATTTTTTTTTTTTAAAATCTTCAACTTAGTAATGATTTTTTCACAGAACAACAGAAAATCCGCATAACACATGGCAGCTCAATACACCAATTACGCTCATCCAACAACGCGGCGGGACTTAAGCGTTTTCCTAGTATTTTAAGCGGTGCAGTGAGTCGTTGTCATGGCCTCTGTCAAGTGTTATTTATTAGCTGTATTAAAAAGTGTTTTATTTCTATCATTATTATCATCGTAATGTTGGGATTCGTTCTATATAGACCATGAAAAGAGTGCCATCAAAATGGAAAACAGGGCAAGTAATTCCAGTACTAAAAAAGAGTAGTCGTTATAAGGTTGCTAACTATCGTCTGATAACTCTCTTGTCAACGTTTTCTAAAGTTTTTGAGTCATTCCTTCACAAGCACATTCTGCATCACGTGTCTGACAGTGTTGCTGCCTCACATCACGGGTTTGTACCGAAACGGTCGACGGTTACTTGTCTTGCAGATTATACTACAATATATCTCTAAACATGAATAATAAATATCAAACTGGTGTCATATAAACTAATTTTGCTAAAGCTTTTGACACCGTAGATCATACATTACTTTTACATGAACTGAAATGGTTTGGCATTAACGGCTGTGTATTTAATTTACTAGAGAGTTATTTAACTGGTAGAAAGCAAACCACGGTGGTCAATTCTGAGCACTCTTTGGCAGAATGCGTGACCTCTGGTGTCCCACAAGGGTCGATTTCAGGGCCGTTTCTGTTTGTTTTGTATGTTAACGTCTAACCTAATTGTTTAAAACATTCTAAGGTCCTGATGACCGATGATGTAAAAATGTGTTGCCCAATCACGTCAACTTATGACTAATCTGCTGCAGCAGGACATTGATGCGTTTTTAGTTGGTTTTATCACAGAGATGAGAATGTGGGCATGTGTTCCGATGGGGATTTCTTACTCTAGAGTCAAGGTGCAACGTCACTGATCTTGTATTTCTTTACAAGATCAACACAATTTCTTTATATAATAACTTTTTGGGACAGGATAAACTTCCGTTACCTTCCAGAGCGACAAGGCAAGGGATTTTTGTTTTACCAAAAATTCCTTTTTGCCAAAATCGGTTCGGGAAAAGTTTACAATGATCTATCTCTGTCAGAAGTAGATCCTTTTAAATAAAGCCCTTGGCTTCGTTCAAGAAAAAAATTTTTATGATTATGTTAATTTTTATAATTTTTTTAAGGTTGACGTTAAAGTAGTATCACTGTATGTTTCTTTTTTGGGTTTAATTTATGTTTGTACCATGTTCCTTGTACTTGTCATTTTTTTTGTAATGAATGCATGTAATTGGTACTGTGTTCTTTTTTTTTAAATTATGGAAGGCTCTGCCGTTAAAGATATTTGGAAAAAAATAAAAAAAAAAATGTATACAGCAAGGTTGTCAACGGACAGCAAGGGGGCCCGGGGAAAATTATGAAGAAAGTGTAAAGCTGGAAAAAGTGACCAAAACTGCGAAATGATAAAAAAAGGATTTCAGAACGCATGAGAGACCCCATTACAAACCAAGCTCGTCCTTGGTTTTGGAGAATGCAAATCCTCTATACTCACAGGCCAAACCATGTGAAGGTTGCGAGTTGGACCCATGAAAAGGAAATTTGTAGCCCCAAAGCGCAATCAGTAGGGATGAAATGAAGAGAAACATAAAAAGCGGCGCATCCCGAGAGAACCCCAGAGGACAAAAGACTATGGAAACTAAGAAGCGTCGCATCCCGAGAGTACGCAGAGAACAAAATGACTATTGGAAACATAAGAACGTCGCATCCAGAGAGTACGCAGAAGATGACTATTGGAACATAAGAAGCGTCGCATCCGAGAGAAAGCAGAGAAAAAATATAAAAAAAACTAAAGCCCCGATCCCAGAGAACGAAGAGAAAATGACATTGGAAAACCCTGAAAAGGGCGACCCGAGAGTACCAGAGAACAGATGAATGAAAAAAGAAAACGACGCAGAGAAGACGCAGGAAAAATATAGGCCCTAGAGAGGTCGCAAGAAGAGCAAGGGAAACAAAGAATTTTTAAATAAGAGCGCGGACAGAGATACGAAGAAAAGAGCTTTTAACATAGAAGCGCGACCAAGTGCATGAGAACAAAGAAGCTGACCAAAAAAAAAGTCGCAAGAAAGATACCGGGGAAAAAAAGAATGGAACATAAGAAGGCGACCAGAGAGACCAAAAGAGGAAACATTGAAACTGGGGTCCAAGAGAGTAGCAGAGAACAAGATGCCTATTGGACATAAGAAGCGTCGCATCCAGAGAGTACGCAAGAACAAGATGACTATTGGAAACATAAGAAGCGTCGCATCCAAGAGAGTTTCGCAGAGAACAAGATGACTATTGGAAAAAAAGCACGGGACCAGAGAAAAGCAGGAAACAAAAAGGGGGTTTGGAACCAAGAAGCGGAACCAGGATAGAGAAAAGAAGCTTGACAAAAAAGCGGACCAGAAGGACCGGGGAAAAAAAGAATGATGAGGTCGCAAGAAAGCAGGAAAAATAAGGGAAAATAGAAGCGTCGCACCAGAGAGTACGAAAAAAGAGACTTGGCATAGAAAAGGGCGCCCAGAGGGGGTAGCAGGAAAAAAGGGGCATTGGGCAAAGAAGCGCCCCACCCGAGATACGGAAACAAGAAACTATTGAACCTAAGAAGCGCCACCAGAGACAGGAAAAAAGAGGCATGGGAAACAAAAAAGGGCCTTTGAAAACAGAGACAAGGTAGGAACATAAGAAGGGCGCAGAGATACCCAAAAACAAATGAATTGAAAAAGCGTCGCATCCAGAGAGTACGCCCGAGAACAAGATGACTATTGGAAACATAAGAAGCGTCGCATCCAGGAGGAGACCAGAGGAAAAGTACATTGGAACATGAAGGCGAGAGAGAGAGAAAAAGATTGGCAAAAACATAGAGCCCATCAGAGAGAGAGAACAAGATGACTATTGGAAACATAAGAAGCGTCGCATCGAGAGTACGCAGAGAACAAAATGACTATTGGAAAAAAAGGGCGTCCATCGAGAGAACGCGATGAAAAAGAATAAAACTGACGGATCGAGAGAACCCAAAAAAGTATGGAAAAAAATAAGGCGTGCATCCCGAGAGTACGCAGAGAACAAGATGACTATTGGAAACATAAGAAGCGTCGCATCCGGAGACGCAGAGAACAAGTGCTATGAAAAATAAGAAGGTCGCATCCGAGAGAAAGCAGAGAAAAGATGACTATTGGAAACATAAGAAGCGTCGCAACCAGAGATACAGGAAAAAAAGAAGCGGCCCTAAAAGAGTCGCAGAGAAAAGAAGGAAAAATTGGACTAGGCCCCTAAGATCGCAAGCAAGAGATACGAGAAAACAAGGGCCATGGGAAAAAAGAAGGCATGAATAGAAAAGAAAAAGAGCAGGAAAAAGAAGCTGACCAGAGATAGGGAAGAAAGAGCCATGGAAACAAAGAACTGATAGAAACCAAGACAAATGACATGGACAAGAAACGCGAACCCAAAAGACCAGGGAAAAAATACATGGAAAAGAAGCGTCGCATCCGAGAGACGCAGAGAACAAGATGCCCATTGGAAACATAAGAAGCGTCAAATCCCGAGATAACGCAGAGAACAAGATGACTTTTGGAAACATAAGAAGCGTCGCATCCAGAAGAACGCAGAGAACAAGATGACTATTGGAAACATAAGAAGCGTCGCATCCCGAGAGTACGCAGAGAACAAGATGACTATTGGAAAACATAGAAGGTGCTCCGAATCCCGAGAAAGTGATTGGAAAACAAAGAGGGTAGGAAACATAAAAAGCGACCAAACGCAGAAGAACAAGATGACTATTGGAACATAAGAGCGTCGCATCCAGAGAGTAAGCAGAGAACAAGATGACTATTGGAAACATAAGAAGCGTCGCATCCCCCCCAAAACAAAAGACAGGAAACAAGAAGTCGTAAAGGAGCGGACAAGATGATGGAAAAAAAGGTGCATGGAAATAAGCAGGGAACCAGAGATAGAGAAACAAAGAGGTTGGACCAGAGAGTCGCAAGAGAGACGGGAAAAAAAGAGCTTTGGAAAAAAAGAGAAGCGGACCAAAAGATAGGAAACAAAGAAGCTGATCCAATAGAAGAAAAGATGCTTTGAAATAAGAAGGTCGCTCCCCGAGAAGAGAGAAAAAATAAAAGGAAAATAGAAGCGTCGCAAGAAGAGACAGGAACAAAGGAAGCTGGAAAAAAAAGAAGGCGCACCAGAAGTACCAGAGAACAATGAACATGGAAAAATAGAGGTCGCAAACAGAGATATGGAGAACAAGAAGCTTTGGAACCAAGAAGAGCGTGGAAACCCCAAAGGGACGCAGAGACACAAGAGACATTGGGAATAAGAAGCGTGAATCCGGTCGCATAAAGAGACATGGGAAAAAAAGAAGCATTGGAACCAAGAGACGCGGAACAGAGATAGAGAAACAAAAAAGCTTGGAAACAGAAGACGCGAAACAGAGAAGGAAAAAAGAATGCTTGGACCCAAAGAAGCCGGGCAAGAGACAGGAAACATAAGAGCTCGGAAACAAAGAAGCGGCAACGAGAATTTGGAAAAAAAGGTGCATGAGATAAGCAGGAAAAGGATAGGACAAAGAAGCGGATCCAGAGAGTAGAAAAAAAAGAGTTTAACAAGAACGTCGCACAGATGATAGAGAAAAAGAGCTTTGGACATCCAAGGTCCACCCCGAGACAAGGAACAAGAGCTAGGAAACTAGAAGCGTCGCACCGAAGAGAGAATGAAAAGATGACTATGAAAATAAGAAAAGGCGATCAGAGAACCCTAAAACGGATCCAAGGAAAAAAAGGTGCATGGGGAATAAGAAGGGACAGAGGACAGGAAACAAGAAGCGTGGACCAAAAAAATACGCAAGAACAAGAGGACCATGGAACATAAGCATTTTAAACGAAAAGGGCGCAGGAACAAGAGATATGGGAAATTTAAAAGTGCACCCAGAGACGCCAGAGAAAAAGATGACATTGGAAACATAAGAAGCGTGCATCAGAGAGTACGCAGAGAACAAGATGACTATTGGAAACATAAGAAGCGTCCCAAAGTACAGAGAAAAAGAGACAAAAAGGAAACATAAGAAGCGCCCCAGAGAGCAGCAAGGACATTATTTGGGAAAAATAAGAAGCGTCGCATCCCGAGGGGTACGCAGAGACAAGATGACTATTGGAAACATAAGAAGCGTCGCATCCAGAGAGTACGCAGAGAAAATGAAGGGAAAAAAGAAGGTGCATTTAGAGAGTACCAGAGAACAGATGACATGAAACATAGAAACGTACAAGAGTACGCAAACAAGATGACTAGGAAACAAGAACCGTGCTAGGAAAATAAGAAAAGGGCCAAAATGCAGGGAAAAAAGAAGCTTGGACAAGAGAGCGGACAAGAGATAGGAAACAAAGAATTTTACCAAAAAGCGCAGAACCAGAGATAGGAATAAAAGCGTGCATTGGGGAAAAAGAAGGGCAAGAGATAGGAAAAAAAAGATCAAAAGGGAATAAGCAGGACAAAGGATATGGAAAAAAAACGTGAAAAAGAAGAGCGGAACAGAGATAGAAACATAAAAGGGAAAATAGAGGTCGCAGACAAAAGATAGGGAAAAAAGAAGGCATTGGGGAAAAAGAAAAGGGCAAAAGACTAGGAACAAAGGCTTGGAACCAAACAGAGCTGAAAAGGCGCAAGGAGACCAGAGAATGGAAATAAAGGCATAGAGCGTCGCATACCAGAGAGTACGCAGATGGAACAAGATCGACTATTGGAAAATAAGAAGCGTCGCATCCATAGAGTACGCAGAGAACAAGATGACTATGGAAACATAAGAACGTCGCATCGAGAGAGACGCAGAGAACAAGATGACTATTGGAAAAAATAAGAAGCGGCGTCGCATCCAGAGAGTACGCAGAGAACAAGATGACTATTGGAAAAATAAGAAGCGTCGCATCCCAGAGACGCAGGAACAAGAGGACATAAGGAAACAAAGAAGCGTCGCACCCGAGAGTAGCAGAGAACAAGATGACTATTGGAAACATAAGAACGTCGCATCCAGAGAGAACGCAGAGAACAAGATGACATATGGAAACATAAGAAGCGTCGCATCCAGGAGAGTACGCAGAGAACAGAGACTATTGGAAACATAAGAAAGCGTCGCAACCAGAGAGCGCAGAGAACAGATGCTATTGGAAACAATAAGAACGTCGCAATCCGAGAGACGCAGAGAACAAGATGGACTATTGGAAACAGAGAAGCGTCGCATGCCAGAGAGTACGCAGAGAACAAATGACTATTGGAAACATAAGAAGCGTCGCATCCAGAGAGTACGCAGAGAACAAGATGACTATTGGAACTAAGAAGCGTCGCATCCAGAGAGTACGCAGGAACAAGATGACTATTGGAAACATAGAAGCGTCGCATCCAGAGGTACGCAGAGAACAAGATGACTTTTGGAAACATAAGAAGCGTCGCATCCCGAGAGTACGCAGAGAACAAGATGACATTGGAAACATAAGAAGCGTCGCATCCGAGAGTACGCAGAGAACAAGATGACTATTGGAAACATAAGAAGCGTCGCATCCAAGTACGCAGAGAACAAGATGACTATTGGAAACATAAGAGCGTGCATCAGAGAACGCAGAGACAAGTGACTATTGGAAACAAAGAAGCGTGCATCCCGAGAGACGCAGAGAACAGATGATATGAACTAGAGCGTCCATCGGGACGCAGAGAACAAGATGACATGGAACATAAGAAGCTGCATGAGGAAAAGCAGAGAACAAGAGACATTGGAAAATAAGAGCGTGCACCGAGAGTACGCAGAGAACAAAGCTATTGGAAATAAAAGCGTCGCACCAAGGAAGCAGAGAAAAGTGACTTTGGAAACATAGAAGGCGCATCCGAGAGACGCAGAGAACAGATGACTATTGAAACTAAGAAGCGTCGCATTCCGAGAGACGCAGACAAGATGACATTGGAAAATAAGAAGCTCGCATCCGAGAAGCAGGAACAAGATGACTATTGGAAACATAAGAAGCTCGCATCCGAGAGTAGAGAACAAGGCTATGGAACATAAGAAGCGTCGATCCGAGAGCGCAAGAAAGATGACTATGAAATAAGAAGCGTCGCATCGAGAGAGTACGCAGAACAGATGCTATGAAACTAAGAAGCGTCGATCCGAGAGTCAGGAAAGATTGGACTAATTTCATAAAAGGTCGCAAGAAGAACAGAAACAAGAGGTGCATAAGGTCGCAGAGGGGAAAAAATACTATGGAAATAAGAAGTCGCACCGAAGACGCAGAGAACAAAATGGATTGAAACATAAGAGCGTCCTCCCGAGAGACGCAGAGAAAAGATGACTATGAAACATAAGAAGCGTGCATCCAGAGAGACGTAAGGAACAAGAGCATTGGCAAATCCAGAGAGTACGCAGAGACAAGATGATATTGGAACAAAGAAGCGTCCCGGGAAACCAGAGAAAAATGACTATTGGCAAAGAACCCCTTAAGAAGGTACTATTGAAACATAAAGTCGCATCCGAGGAGTACGCAGAGAACAAAATGACTATTGGAAACATAAGAAGGCGTCGGAATCCCCAGAGAACAAGAGAGGAAAAAAGATGACCAGAAGTCGAGAACAAGGGCTTGGAAAAATAGAAGAGTCGCCCAGAAAAGCAAGAGAACTATTGGAAACATAAGAAGCGTCGCATCCAGAGAGTACGCAGAGAACAAGATGACTATTGGAAACATAAGAAAGCGTCCAAGGGTACGCAGAGAAAGAGACAGGAAAAATAAAAGGGCATCAGAAGAAGCGGAACCAAGATGAATAGGAAAAAAATGCATGGGAAGGAAAAAAGAAATTGAAAAATAAGAAGGTGCCCCGGGGGCAGAGAACAAGATGACTATTGGAAACATAAAAAAGCGTCGCATCCGAGAGTAGCAGCAGAGTAGAAAAAAAGAACTGATGGAAACAAAGAACCAAAAACATGGGAAAAATAGAGCGACCCAGAGACCAGGAACAAATTTAAAGGAAAATAAAAGCGTGCATCAGAGAGAAGCAGAGAACAAGATGACTATTGGAAACATAAGAAGCGTCCCATCCAGAGAAGATGAAGTGGAAACAAAGAGCTGATCGGGAAACCAGAGAATGCTTTTAAACATAAAAGGCGGCAGAGAACCCGAGAGATAATTGGAAAAATAAGAAGCGTCGCATCCAGAGAAACGAGAACAAGATGACTATTGGGAAACATAAGAAGCGTCGCATCCGGAGGAGAGGAAAAGTGCAGGAAACATAAGAAGGGGCCTAGGGAGCAAGAACGATGACATTTGGATAAAAAGGACGGGGAGAGAAACAAGATGACTATTGGAAACATAAGAAGCGTCGCATCCGAGGTACGCAGAGAACAAGAGACTATTGGAACAAAGGTGAGAGGGTTCGCAAGAAGATGACGAACATAAAAACGAGCATAGAGATGCGAAAAGAACTATAAAATAAGAGCGCCATCCCGAGAGTACGCAGAGAACAAGATGACTATTGGAAACATAAGAAGCGTCGCATCCAGAGAGACGCAGAGAACAAAATGACTTTTTGGAAACATGAACGACCCCGGGCAGGAACCCAAAATGATAGGAACAAAGAAAGGTGACCAGGAACAAGAAAAGATGCTTTGGACAAAAAAGGCGCATCCGAAGAACCAGAGAAGAATTTTTGGAAACATAAGAAGCGTCGCATCCAGGGGGAGAGAAAAAGAGAATTTTAAACATAAAAGGTGACAAAGTAAGCAAGGGCCAAGATGATAGGAAATAGAGAGGCCAAAGAATACAAGAAAAGGCTATGGAAATAAGAAGGGGTGAACCCAAGTAGCAAGAAAAATAAGGGAAAAAGGCGTCGCATTCCAGAGAGTACGCAGAGAACAAGATGACTATTGGAAACAAATAGTATAGGAGCGCCAGAGAAAGTGCAGGAAACAAAGAAACTTTGGAAACATAGAGAGGCGCAAGGCAAGATGTAGGAAAAAAGATGCTATTGGAAACCCAAAAAAGAGCTCCCAAACCTGGGGAAAAGCGTGATAGAGAGTAACGAGAACAGAGATATTGGAAAATAAGGGGAAAGGGCGCATCCAGAGAGTACGCCCGAGAACCAGATGACTATTGGAAAAATAAGAAGCGTCGCATCCAGGAAAGCGAGAACAAGAGATTTAAAAAAGACGATCAGAGAGTCGAAACAAGGCCTATTAAAAAAAAGAGGTCGCATGAGGAAACGGAGACATGTTGGGAAAAATAAGAAGCGTCGCATCCAGAGAGTACGCAGAGAACAAGATGACTATTGGAAACATAAGAAAACGTTCGCATCCCGAGAGTTACGAGAGAAGCAAAAGACTATTTTAACATAAGAAGGTCGCATCCGAGAGAGCAGAGAACAAGCTACTATTTGGAAACATAAGAAGCGGTCGGGATCCGAGGAGAAACGCAGAGAACAAGATGACTATTGGAAACAAAGAAGCGTCGCATCCGAAGTACGCGAGAACAAGTGATATTGGAAACATAAGAAGCGTCGCCCCGAGAGTACGCAGAGAACAAAATGCAAAAAATTGGAAAAAAAAAAAAAAAAAAAAAAAATAAGAAGGCGTCGCATCCAGAGAGTCCCGCAGGGAGAACAAGAGACTATTGGAAAAAACATAAGAAGCGGTAGCATCCCCAGAGAAAAAAAAGCAGGGGGAAAAAGATTTACTT
>JAMZAV010003585.1:0-66363 GCA_024449915.1 Sweltsa coloradensis
GGTCGTCCCATCGAGTCACCTCGACATAGGTGACGGCGACCTGGGCTGACGCAACTGTAAATTACTGACGGTTTGACCTGGTCATCAGATAACAAGTAGGCCTAGGTGTATTAAAGACATTGTATTAGACGAGTGAGCGCAGTAAACAAAGTCTTTAACGCAGGTCTAGAGAAATGGCACTCACTGTGAGAATGTCAGTCTTTTTGTCCGTTTGTTGGCCAAACAGATTGAGCTGAAATTTTAAACAGACATTGGACTTGTGTACTTGGAACTGCTACCAAAATGATCAATATCTGTTGCGATTTAAACCTACAAGAAATATTAAATTGAAAAATATAGGATCAATAGGATTTAATTTAACGACAATGCTTTTGTTAAAAAAAAAATATTTATCGATTAATTTTACGAATGTAGGCGGTGACCAAGGTGTATTGAATCTTGCCTGCTCAAAGTTACCCAAAATTCCGCTCGGTGAAACCTCGCAATCTTTACTCGTATGTCGTGCTGGCTATGTTTTCTTTAGTACTATGCATTTCAAAATATGTTTCATACTTTCCCAGAAATAATAAAAAATCCGTCCCGACTGTTGTTTGAACCTTGGTATCCCACATTCTGGGTATTAAGGCTCTCTTATACTAGGAAAACGCCAAAGTCGCTAGACGAGTGAGCGAGGCATGTGTTGATTACCCGGGAACATTTGCATTTAAGTTGATTGATATAACTAGGAAGCTTCGAGTTGGCGCAAAGGCGAGGGAATGTCTACGAGCGACCTAGAAGTAAAGGCGAGAGTGTCCTTAACTTCACTAGGTAATTGAGCTGTAGCTCAAGGTAGTGGACTGTATGGATGAGGAAAATATGGGAAATATATCCCAAGGAAATAGTGCCGTGAACAGAGCTATTAATCACTTACTTGATTAGGCGTGTTGTTGGACGTATGCAGACGACGTGGCGACGTGCTGGCAAGCACGGGCGGGCAGGCAGTACGACACTGAGTGGGTAGTACAGCGTGGAATGGTGCACTAGTTTAAACTTAGCCTACATTAAACCTTGCTAGAGTAATGTTAATATAAAATAAATAAAACACACGTGAGATTGCCCAGAGAGAGGCGAGAGTTTTGAGAGAATGCACACACGCACGAACTTGACGTGTGGAGAGTTGATTGCACTTAGTCCGTCTTGTGGCGAGTTGATCCCCGAAGCAAGTCGGGAGCTGACCTAAAGTACTTAGTCGGCACTCTGTGAATAATAGAATGCGCACAACACATATTGAAGGAGAGGTGAATTATGAAAGGAATAATTCAGGCGGGAGGATTTCGAATTAGAAGTGCTTGAACATACCGGCCACCAAAATGAAGCGACATTTTCATGGCTAGTCTGATGTAGAACAAAGAGAAGAGACAAAAAGTTTGCTTAAAAAACAAGATAGGTCAGACGAGAACAGAGCAAAAGAGGGTTCTTAGCAAAGTTTGCTATGAGAACTAGAAAACTGTACAAGAGAGATGCTGGGGCAATAATAACTAGGAAAACGCTTAAGTCCCGCCGCTTTGTTGGATGAAGCGTAATTGGTGCTTTGAGCTACCATGTGTTATATGGATTTCTGTTGTTCTGTGAAAAAATCATTACTTAGTTGAAGATTTTTTTTAAATTAATTTAAATTTATGAAAAATAAACTTTAATCTTTAATTTTTTTAATTAATCGTAATTTAAAAAAAGAAAAAAATCGTAAATTTTCGATTTTCATAAGAAATAGTTATTCGATTGTGCTCAAATGTCAAAAGAATACTTTAAAACATAAAAATAAGGTACTGTGAAAAAACCACCAAAATCGCATAAAGCAGGTAGGTGTTAAAAGTCAAAGAATTGTTTTAAAAAAGAAAAAACACGTAAAATTTCGTTTTTTATAGAAATAATTTTTTTGATTGCGCTCAAATTTTACAAGAATATCTTAATTCATAAAATTATGGTTCTGTGAAAAAATCATCAAAATCGGATAAAGCATGTAGGTGTTATAAGTCGAAGAAATTTTTTAAAAATCGAAAAAAATCGTAAAATTGCGATTTTGATGAGAAATAATTTTCCGATTGTGCTCAAAAACGTGGCAGTTTCAGTTCAGAGATTTCGAAGACCTCCATAAAATTTCATCGAAATCGGATTAGGGGTTTACCGGAATCGTGTTAACAAACAGACAAAAATACAGAAAAAAAAAAAAAAAAAAAAAAAAACCCGGATTTTTTTCTCCAGTGTAGTGAAATGGAATCTTCGCTCGCTCGCTACGCTCATCCAATAATAATATAATATAATAATAATAATAATAATAATAATAATAATAATGCAAACAGGGAGGGTGATGAGCTTGTTGACGGGTCTAGTAACGAGCCTGATGAGGTGCGTATAGAGGCGACACAAACTAGGGCCATCGTGACCAGGTGCGGGATTGGTTATGCGCCCTATTGCCAATTGAAGGGGGTGCTTGAAGCTTCAAGCACGAAAACCCCATCTCCGACTTGGAGGTTCGGGTTGTTTCTGGTCCATTTTCCGCGCTTTCATCTGAGTATGTAGATACTCCGGGGACCAACGGGTCCAGAATGCTTGGTGGAGCTGTCTCACGCGGTGCCAGCGTGACAGAATGCGATGCGTTGTCGGCTCGATGCGCTCGGGCGGGGGGAGTAATGGCGCACCGGTCAGAAAGTGACCTGGGCTCAGATAGTCAGTCCATCAGCTGGGTCTTGAGGCGTAGCACACAGAGGGAGGCTGTTCAGAACAGCCTCGATGCGTGAGAATAGAGTGGCATATTTTCATGCGTGTGAGGAATGTCAGAGATGAGGCAACGAAGAAGAGATTTAGCTGATTTCACACCTGGGTTCCCAGATGCCTCCGAAGTAGATGCATAGGGTGGGTTGAAGTGCCTTGGGTTTCTCGACTTGCCCAGGGGAGTCAGAGATCGAGGGGGTTTTAGATTTTGGGGAGAAAAACCCTTTAAATTCAAAGAATGTAACGAGCAGCCCCACAAAAGTTGCGTCCACAATCAGAAATAGATAGGCGGGGAAAAAACCTCTAAGAGAGAAGAATGTATCCAATTTGGGGTAAGCAAGCTTTCTGTGGAGAGCTCCCGGAAAAACCTTTCCAGGGGTACAAATTTTAAAACACCCTCGAGAACAAGCAAAGTTTTTCCCCTTCGAAATTGGGGCATTTCTGCGGGTTTTGGGGCTTCACCCGAGAGAGGTCAAACCTAACCCGTGCCCGTTTTGGAATGAAGGGGCGTGAGGGTTTTTACGCGAAAAGGGTGGGAGGTCAGCCATTTTGGGTTTTCAGAGGGTTTTCCCGGGAAATTTTTTGGCAAGGGGGACCCCCTATGGGTGCGCTGTTGAGCAGGGCCGCGGAGAGTACGATCCAATAGCGTTCTTGATCAGCGGACCCGCAAAGGTTTCCGGGGGTCGGAATGGAGTGAAAAACTTGTGAAACGAGTCACGATGAGAGCTGGGGAGATGAGTTTCCTTTGGGGAGAAGAATCGGTGAGCGTGTTCTTCTGGGAGCAGAGAGTGGCGGAAACCTACCGGCCACCCTGAGGAAACCCTGTTTCGCGATGATTGGGGCTAAAGGGGCGCCCAAACTAGACGATCTAGCTTGATTGGGGGCCCAAACTGGGAGCTCGATTTCCTCGGGGTTTTCCCGGACTCCCAAAAAGAGCCGGAGAGTTTGGGGCGAAAACCCCCAGGAACTCGCGAAAACAAAAAACAGCGGGTTTTCGTTGAGAGTCCCGTGTCCGGGTGTTTTTTAAAAACCCCTTTTTCCCCCAAACCCCGCCCCAAAGCAGTATTCGAGCTGAAGGATTGCCCTTTTGATTATCACATCCCCATTTTCCCGGAACAACCCCTAAGTAGAGAATTTGGGGTCCCATGGGGGAAGTCAAAACCCCCAATTGAGCGAAAAAATTTGTCCAAACGGCTTTGAGAGAGCCCACGATTTTTGCCCCAAAAAAATTCCAGAGGAAGCGAGTTCGCTGGGATGTTTTTTTTTGGGCCCGTGATAGTTGACAGAACCAGGGTTTGAAACCCCCGAAAAGTACGGTGGGTTTTGGGAAAGCGAGAGGCCCATGTCACAGGGGGACGACGCCGTTGCACTAGGGGGAGGGCGCATGCCAATTTCCGGGGCAATTCCCCGATGCGGGATTGCATTTTCAAGCCTAGGCGACTTCGAGAAAGTGTGTTTGCAGACACCGGGGAGCCTGAATCAATCGGGGACTACGCGAAATGGTTGAAATCTCCCTGTGTGATCTCGGATAAAACCTGGTAGAGTGCCAAGAATAGAAGTGCGCTTGGGGGGCTGTTGACTTGGAGTTCACTTAGAAGTCCCACTGTAGGTTTATTGTCTGCGTGGACGGCTAGTGTCACTGAGGCGCTGACCGAGGGGGAGGGGGGGTTCGTGGAATGAAGCAACGAGTGATGTTGCGAACTGCGGCACTCACGACATGAACTCTTTGAGAGAGAATGCTTCTTTTCCATGGTTACCCAAAAAATAAAAACTCGCTTGAGATTACGCAAAGTGTTTTATTTTCTCGTCTACGACTGTTGAGGATACTTTGCAGCTTAGAAGTGTGTCGCCGCCACAAGCGGGACACGAGCGAGCCAAGCGACTTGGAACAGTCGAACGTGGCTGTTTTGCGCCAGGACTGCGTGGCGGGAACGGTTTTGCGACGAGCATGAATTAGGCTTGAGCTTGGTAGAGCTTGGCAGTAGATGGATGACTATCCGCACAGCTTTGCTTGACTCTGCTCATTCAATAAACCCAATCAATTGCGCGTAAGTGGGCGTTTCATGGGGAAGAACATTTAGACTCGATTGTTTACAATGTGCTGACCCAGGGGCGAGAGCGTGAGCACAGAAGCAGGAAATCTCGATTTAACATGGGCTCTTATGGGGAATCCCCCCACACGTGGGGATCTCAAGGATCACCTCTACTAATTTTTCACCTAACCTAACCGCAAAGGGCGTAACCGAACCTAATCTAAGAGTTGACAACTTTTTTTCTATAAAAAAAAAATTAATCATTTTTTAATTATTCATATTTTTTAATTATGAATTTTTTATTTTTATTTGATTTTTTAATTTTAAATTTCAAAATGGCGGATGCTACACTAGAGTGTGACCGTTCTAACCTAACTTTTTTTATCAAAATTTGTAAGCAACTATCAATATGTATCGATCAATCAATACGTTGTATGATGTTTGTCATGCAAACCTGTTGACTTGTTTTGTTTGAAGCTGAGATCACACACGTGATAAGACATGCCTACCTGACGACAACAACAACATGAGAACCCCTCCCTTTCTTCCCCCTGCCCGTGACTTGTTCTGTCCTCCTTATGTCCTAACATATTAAACAGTCTACTTTTATATATTTCAAGCTGGGGGGTCTCAAAGGCAGCTTTAAAATTGACCATGATGATGTACCACTATAAGTTGACTTCCATAAAATATCCGCTTGTAGGAATGACAGTAGCATGCTACTTTTCATAAGTAGCATTTATGTACACATGTGAGTGAGACTGTATCTCCTGTTGCAGACGGAACCGAGTCTCCTCGTCACAACCATCAGCTGGACGACTCAACGCCAGACACTGAGGTTGTTCGCAAGTCTCCTGCCCGGAAGATCAACCAAGGTAACAAGCGTAACGCCTCCAAGAAGGGGGTGGGGCAGCCGCGCCAACTGAAAGACAACACCAGGGACTCAACAGGTCTATTTCACTGCAGTATCTGCTCTAAAGATTTTAAACATCTGAGACGTCACATGTTAACTCACACCGACGACAGACCCTTCCGTTGTCCATCCCCGTGTGGTAAAACTTTTAAACAATCAAGGACGCTTCTAGCACACTCTTACACTCACATGGCTAGGAAACCGTTTGTTTGTGATATTTGTAACAAAGATTTTACTCTAAAGTGTTTGCTTGTTGCACATATGCGCTACCACTCTGATGTAAAACCATTCAATTGTGCAGAATGTGGCGATGGATTCATTACAAAAGGTGTCTTAACAAAACACATTCACTCTCACAGTGGAGATCGGCCGTACAAGTGCTCGTGTGGGAGAGCGTTTAAAGATTCAGGTGACCTGAAGAACCATTCCAAAACTCATCTTGCCAAAAAACTGTTTGTGTGCTCCTTCTGTGGTAAGAGTTTTACTAGAGAAAGATGCCTTGCAGATCACGTGCTCCTTCATAAAACAATTACCTGTTCAGAATGTGGGAAATCTTATAGGCACAAAAGAACACTGGAAGTACACATGCATACTCACTTATCAGTAAAGCCAGAAGCTTGCAAACTCTGTGATAAAACTTTTCCTCATAAGAGGCAACTCAATGCACATGTGAAGTATGTGCATTCCACCTTAAGACCTTTCAAATGTTCAGTTTGTACCTCGACATTTAAAACTGGAGCTAATTTGAAGAGGCATTCGTACACTCATACTGGAGAAAAAACTGTTACATGTGCCGTGTGTAATAAAGGTTTTGTTGGAAAGTTTGCGCTTAAAAGACACATGTTCGTTCATAGAGATAGCAGTGACCGGCCGGTCTCGTGTCCGCACCCTAATTGTGGCAAGAGGTTTAAAATTGAATCAGATCTTGAACAACATTCCAAGTCTCACATGGAGAGGAGTTTCATCTGTGATTTGTGCGGTAAAGGTTTCAATACCAAGAAGACTGTTTGGAAGCATGTCATGATACATGTACCTAATGAAGAGAAGGCCTTTAAATGTCACTGTGGAAAAGGTTTTGGTTTTGCATTTGAACTAAAAGTACATTCTCTGATGCATAGTGGCAAGAAACCATTTGTTTGCAAAATCTGTGGACGTGGTTATAGCCTGAAGTCTCCATTGAATTATCACATGTTTTCTCACAGTTAGTCTAGTAGTACAAGTGTAAAGATTGCAGCCAGGTTTATAATAATCCACTTTATCTTAAACATCACTCAAAAGTTCACAATCCGAGCATGTATGTGGTATGTATTTGCGATTAGAAATTACCTCGAGCTCGTGTTGCTTATCACAACCTACATACACACTTGAAGGAGAGAGCATTTAAGTGCCCGATGTGTGTGTAAGAATGGAGTTCATTAGGTGATCTGAATAGACACTTGCAGGTTCACTCAACGGACAGAACATTTGTCTGTGACTTCTGTTCACACAGATCCAGATATAAACGTGGTCTTGTGACCCATATGAAGATCCACAGTGGTAAAAAAGAAAAGAAATGCACAGTGTCCACTGTCTGAATGCACTTCACATTCAGTTGTAAGTTGTAAATAAATAAGCTTGTATTCGGTGTCTACCCACTTGGTCACATACTAACTGATTTCCAGAGGGGTACTTAACTTTTAGTGGACCAAGCCAACCCTGTAAGTGCCGAAGCTATCGACGAGCAAACAATGGCCAACCAAAGACTGATATTTTAAATATTAAACTCCGACCCAATTCGTTGGATCCACCCGCGGGCGATGCCAGAACCCACAAGGTTTAGGAGGTAGTTCACAAAGTCATCTTTATAGCAAGAAAGCACTTTTCAGACTAGCTACCAGGGATTAGGGATTTTGATGCTTGGAAAAAACCCGGAAAAATTAAGAAAACCTCCTGCTTTTTCCTGTTTTTTCCCCAGACAGTCAGAAAAAAATTTTTTTGGGGGGGAAAATTGAACAATAATCCCCATCAAAAAATTATCACTTGAAAGCTTGCCGTTTAGCAGGAATTACGTAGTGTCAAGTAAGTATAGAGATGATTGCACATAAAAAAGTTTAAAGGGAAAAAATAATCACTTGAAAGCCTGCAGTTTTAACTTTTAGACATACAATACCTACAAATTTGAAGACAGGAATTAGTGGCAAGTAGCCAAGTATAGCCTAGAGGAGAGTGTGGCTGTGAGGTCTTGATCGTGATGTACAAGTCACCAGTGCTCTTTCTATCCCGCCACTTATTGTTTACAATAACAGCAACCAGAATGCCAATTAGTGTTAAATGACCAAAAAATACCAGTAGTCCTAAATTCTTTCATACTTCGATGACGGGCTTTTACGAGACTTGGCTAAATGTTTGTTGTGGAACAAATTGCAGAATGGACCCCCTCGACCCATCACCCTCCCCCTCCCCCGCATCTACTCATCTGACAACCTGCTAGTCTGTGTCAGATTACAGGAACACATGATTTTCTCACCCCATATCCGCTCACCCTGACTAGAGCTAAGAGTCCAACCAGGCGCGTAGGAACTCCTTTTCGAGTGGGGGGGGGAACAACAAATCTGCTGCCAAGTACGGGAAGTTTGGGGGGCAGAGCCCCCCAACTACAGCGTCGCAGGCGAAAATTTTGAAAATGAGGTTTTTAGAGTGTGTTTGGTGCGTTCTAGAAAAAAATCGTGGGCTGAATGCAATACCAAATTAATGTATTTTTTGTACAGTAAAAACTATAAAACTATAAATAAAATTGGAATAGTTAAGAGATAGACCATGCATGCTACAACCATTGAATATGCACAGGCTGATCATTGATCACGTCGAACAATAATAGGATTGTCGAAATTTTTGGTCATTACTACTCTTAAGGAGGTATAAGGTAAGGGAAAGGGAAGTGGAGAATACACTGCAGACGTGCCAAAACAAGTCATTATCAGTAAGTATAATGGATTAAAAAAATCACTTTTATTGAAAATTCGTTATTCAGAATTTGTTTCCGTGCGTATTTACGGCGAGACTGAATTTCTAAGATTCTGAAGTGGGGGGGTCACGGTAAAAAGTGGGGGGAAACTCCCCCCATTCCCCCCCCCCTTCCTACGCGCCTGAGTCCAACTGCAGTTTGTGTTTGGACGTGGGCCCACTCACCGCCCACCGGGACAGTGTTCAGTTCAGTGCTATATGTACGGTACATGTGTACACGTACGTCCCATCCCTATACACGTTGACTTTCAATCGACATTGTTCAGTCGTCGAGATTTCAGATTCCAATAATTCTATTTTGAAATACGAGCTCTTTAAGTCAACCGCCGCCGCCGCCTTCCCGCAAAATGATAAGTTGATTGCGATCCCTTGCCACAGTGGCCTTGCCTTCCCCCTCCCCCCACCCCTCTCCAGCCCACTCGTTCCAGATGGTTCCAGACCGCTCAGTCGCTCGCTGCCCGCTTAGTTGTTTACGCGTGTTGAGATGGTGTCAGTCCTTGGCCCATGGCGTATAGTTTTGGTGACGTCATCAAGATGGCCGCCATCAAAACTAGTACATTTGCCCATATATCCGTTATTTATGAACGGATTTTCAGTTTGTAACTTTCATTATACATATATTATCAGAGCATATGATAAAAGGCCATATATAAGACTGATTTAGGAACGCTGCTTTCAACCACGTTGAAGGATGAGCGTTTTTTTCAAAGGTAAATTGAGACATTTACATATAAATTTGAATTTATTTGATTAGTTTTGACGTTTTTATCAACTATTTTGATTTTTGATTTAATGCCAATACGTGCTTTTTAACAACCAACACTGCAATAATGTAAAGAAATTTTAGTAAAAATAATACTTAAATATGTCAAAAATAAAAATTCTAATAGTAAAAAAATATATTATAGTATCAAATACGAGCAATACTTGAAATATATTAAATTTCCGGGGAAAAAACACAAATACTTTATTTTTGGTGTTTTGGCAGATTTTTATTTTTAATCTTCTCTAAAAAAGGCAATATTCGTCCTATCGAAATAAGATAAAAAAAACATGTGAAACTAGCCATGTTTTCGGAAATATGTCAACAATGTAACGTGTAGGCCTCGGTTGACAGGCAGTGCTATAGATTCTAGAAGGCATCGGGCAACACTGTACTTGGACTGGAGCTTGTACAGTGTTGTTGTTTACACTTTGTTGTAAACATCTATATATTATTAGGCAATGTCTTCAGTGTATCACACTACACACGTGCAGTGCAGTGTAGCGAGTGTACAATCTTCACATTTCCATTGATCAATTTGATTGATTTGACAGGACTTGTTGGAATATTATTCCATTACATGTCAGAAGAATGATCAGATGACACATGACATGCGTGTGAAGAGATGATGTACGGAGAGAATTGTTTTTGATGGGCTCCGGTTGCATACGCTCATCAACTAGAACCGAGTACCTGAAACTGCAAACTAGGAGCAGCCTGTGAGTATATTTCAACTCTCTTACACTACGGTATCTAGGTGCATCGAGCACCACTGTTGCCCGTGACGTTTGATGTTTGATGAACCCCGTCTGGGATAGGTGTAGGTGGTTCGAACTCTACGTTAGTTGTGGATATTGTCACTGAGACAAAATTCTATGTTAATGTATTATATTATTTATTTTCTTTTTCGTAACACATTAAGTGTTACGAATTTTTACTTATTTACTATATATTTTGCAACACTTTTTAGTGTTATTTTATTTTATTTTTTATTTTATTTTCATCGGTGCAGAGGTTGTCGATTTCCGCTGGTTTTTTACGTTCGGCGCAGTAGTCCGCATTGTGCTGTAATCTGTGTTCGGGACAGGGCTCGATACCGTGACCTGCTCCGGGACAGAGGACTGCGCCTCAGTGTCGATATCTGTCCGGGGTAAGAGCCTGATGCCTTAGATCTCGCTGGCTGCGCCGGGATAGATGAGTCTTAGTGGCGGTGTCTGTGGCTGCGTAGGGGACGATACTACATGTAGGGCTGTGATGGAGGGGTTGGGGAGAGATATTTTACAAGGTCCGATGATATGCGTATACACTATACACTAGGAAAACGCTAAGTCCCGCCGCGTTGTTGGATGAGCGTAATTGGTGCATTGACCTGCCATGTGTTATGCAGATTTTCTGTTGTTTTGTGAAAAAATTATTACTAAGTCGATTTTTTTAAATTAAATTAAATTAAATAAAAAATTAACTTTATTCTTTTATTTTTTCTTAATCAAAATTTTAAAAAAGAAAAAAATCGTAAAATTGCTATTTTCATAACAAATAATTATTCGATTGCGCTCAAATTTTACACGAATATAATAATTCATAAAATTAAGGTTCTGTAAAAAAATCATTACAATAGGATAAAGCATGTAGGTGTTATAAGTGAAAGAATTGTTAAAAAAAAGAAAAAACCGTAAAATTTCGATTTTCATGAGAAATAAATTTTTGATTGTTCTCAAATTTCACACGAATATCTTAATTCATAAAATTAAGGTTCTGTAAAAAAATCATTAAAATCGGATTAAGCATGTAGGCCTAGATGTTATAAGTCGAAGAAATTTTTTAAAAATCGAAAAAAATCGTAAATTTGCGATTTTCATTAGAAATAATTTTTTGATTGCGCTCAAAAACGTGGCAGTTCTAAGTTCAGAGATTTCGAAGGCCCCCATAAAATTTCATCGCAATTGGAGTATTGGTTTAGCCGGAATCGTGTGGACAAACAGACAAAAATACAGAAAAAAAAACGCTACACCCGTTCCGAATGTTGGAGCATAATCATACGCTCCACTGCGCTACAGACACGCTACAGCCGTAGCGACTGGAGCGAATATCGGAATGCGCCCCTAATAGAATCATAGCAGTCCGTAAATGACGTCAACTTGTACAAACCTCGGATGAAACAAAAAATGTATTTTTGTGCCTAAAAGTGAACCAAACGTATTTTTACTTGATATTTTTTTCTCACCAATCTACACTCATCGCGCCTGATGATGTTGAGAAAAAATATTTTCAATCAGACCATTATTGGTAAATCCATAAAAAAAACTACATTTATCATGCCAAATGTAGAGTTTTCGTCGTAGCTTAAATCAGTTGACACCATCGTGTTTAGGCGGTCGGTATGTGACATGAACGGCTAAAAATACGGTAAATCTGGTGACGGTTTTAACCAGTTTTTACCAGTTTCGATAAAGTAACTTTTCACGATTCAACTTCTCCGTTCGTGACTCGTTTAGTGCAATAGACGTTTGACAAATATCGCCACAACTGCATTAACTTGGCTCTGCCTGATCATCTTGCAATACCCTGTTTAATTGAGCATTGTAGTTTTTGACCAAAAATAGAATAATTAACACGTTTTTATAATAATAAACCTCAAATAGGTTTCTGCTCCCGGTGATGTTGTAATCAAGGAATGAAGTAAAATCAATGATAATGTTGGACCAAATAAACCTAGTTGACCCTAATAAGTAATACACCTTGACTCACGTGCCACGACGAGCGCAGTGAATCTCCAGTCACCCTTCCATGTGGGAGTCTCTCAACTCAACTTATAAGTACAAGCTAGGCATGCGGGCCTTCCAACTCCTGACCGGTCCGTTGTCCGCCTCACTGATGTTGGTAAGGGTGAGGCCGCACTCACTCGCCCGGGAGTACGACTTGCTCACTCGGTGTTGTCTGGTTGTGAGGGAGGGGGGCAGAGTCTGTAACGAGGGAGAAACACATTCCGTGTTGTTGTCACTCAGACAAGACCGGTCAAGACTGTCTAGTATTCAACTCCAGCCAACCATGTCGGACCAGGAAACCTTCTCGTTGATATCAGAGTGAGAGTTTGAACACTTGTTGTTTGGATCATTTACTGGCTCAACAACAACAAAAACAAGTGGGAGGGGGGGGGGGGTGTCACCTGCAGCATGTTGTGTGTGGGGGGTATGTCGCCAAGTACACAGTAAGTGCGGGCGAGGCGATACAAGGAAAACATCTAGTACACCGAAAGACAATCAGAAATCTAGTTGAAACGTGGAAAAATCTTTCTCTAAAACAGGTTCAAACCGGTACCATTTTCACCAAATTCTCAACTGTTCGTGTCACACACCCCGTCCGAGGTGTTTTTAGATACGGGATCGACCGTCTGAACACGATGGTGTCAACCGTTTTGCGCTAGGACAAAAACCCTAGATTTGACATTGTAAAAACCGGTTTATAGCCTAATTTGAGCCTAGAAGAGAGCCAAAGCAATTTTTTCCAACTTTATTTTCAAAATCATCTTCTCTCATCACGACCGATGATTAATTCTTCTTCTGTTTTGGGGAATGGTCGTGGGGCTCGAAGCCTCTCCCCTGGTAGTTTTAGTGCCTGGTGCGAAGCACCTATAACTAAAAATCTGATGTGTGCCAGAGTTGGGCGATGGACAGCGTCCTTGCGCTGCATGGTAATTGGTGACAGGCACCGTCGATTTCGGTAAAATACCGCCGGAACTTGAAAATGGCAACAAACTTCTAGGATTTGCATCCGTGGCAGAAAAGTCCCACAAGAGACATCCAAGGAGAGTTATTTTTATCGTCACGGAGGTCTTAGTCGTGGGTCCACTACACCCACTCGACGACGACCGGCGATGAGACGTTGACGAGCCCGCAGAAGCCGTGCCTGACGACGTAGAGGCAAGAAACGAGGTCAAAGAGCTGCAATAGGTCGAGCGGGAATACGTCGCTTCTTCTCGGAATAATGTGGGCAAGTGCAGAAACCTGGGGATTTGGTACCGCTTCTAGAGATGCGTAAAATCTGGCAGCTTGTGCAGCAATGCATTGGTCGACGGTTTGCAGACCGAGGTCAGCGTGAACCTCAGACATTCGTGTCCAGCGAGGGAGAGAAAGGGACACACGAAGAATCTTGTTTTGCACCACTTGTAGTCGGTTGCGGTGGGATGCTGCACATCCTCCCCAGACAGGAGATGCGTATAACGCCGCTGAACGGATTACAGACGTGTAGAGGCGGAGCTTGGCCGTTACCGAGAGCTGTGCATTCCGCAGAAGGGGGTACAGAGAGACGAGATTACCGGTTGCCTTCTGAGTTGCTGACCGGATATGTGGGCCCCACGTAAGTTTACGGTCTAAATTATCCCCAGGCATCTATTGGTCGGTGCCCATGGTATGGCGACATCATTGAGACGTAACCGAGGAGGAGGCCGTTTTCTAGACCATGAGAAGAGAGTACTTGAAGTCTTCTCCACATTGAGGGCCATGCGTGAATTTGCGTACCAGTCTGAAATAGTGTCAAGGTAACGTTGTCCAACGCGAACTGCGATCCATGGGCGACGATTAGTTGACAGAGCCACGAAGTCATCAGCAAACATTGCCGAGGTAACACCTTCCGGCGGAGGTGGCATGTCGGCTGTGAAGACATTAAATAGAGCAGGGCTCAGCACCGAACCCTGAGGTACTCCGGCAAGAATTGGGCGCTGTGATGAGGAGTACGCTCAGTGAGGAAGGATTGAATAAGCAGGACTAGATAATCAGGAACTGAAAGTGTACAAGTTTGTGAATGAGTCCAACATGCCACACACGATCAAATGCCCTGGAGACGTCAAGGAATACCGCCGCTGACGCACAACCGCTGTTCCAACCATCTGTTATCTTATCAGTTATCCTCGTTAGCTGTTGTATTGTGGAGTGCTTTGCTCGAAATCCAAATTGTTCGTCCGGGAGAACGTTCGAGTCGTCTATGTGACGTTGTAGACGGACTAGGATGACACGCTCCAGCATCTTGGATAACACAGACAGGAGGCTGATAGGGCGATAGCTCGTAGGGTCCCGAGCAGACTTTCCCGGTTTCAGAAATGTAATGACCTTGGCATTTTTCCAAGAGCTTGGGAAATGTTGAAGTTTAAGAACTGCATTGAAAATAGCATGTATCGTGTTTGCTGCTCGCATTGACAATTGGAGAACAACTTGTGCCGTGATGCCATCATCTCCTGGAGCCTTGTTGTGTGGAAGGTCCTTTGCAATCTGGAGCAGTTCCTCAAATGTGCATCCCGCTCCATCTGGTAGAGGGAGTGGAACGTGGTGAGTTTGTGACCACTGGAGTACTTGCTCCTCCACTTGTGGTGTAGAGGCTGTAGGTGGGTTCAAGGTAAATGCGGCCTCCAGCGAGTCTGCCAGGACGTTCGCTTTTTCCACAGAGCTGCATGCCAAGATTTGTGGTCCCTGAATCGGTGGGTCCGCCTGTGGAATACGTTGTAGGGCACGAGCCATACGCCAGTAAGATTTACCGGAGACATCGAGACCCGCAACCGTAGTATCCCAGAGTTCAGATCGGAAGGCCGCAATATCACGCTTGAGAGCTGTTGATGCTCTGTTGTAAGCGGTCTTGTCATGGGCAGAGTGAGTGCGTTGCCAGGTACGTCGTAGGCGATTTTTGAAGGTTACTGAACGGCGAAGTCCTTCTGGCAAATCATACAGGGTAATGCGGCCACGAGAAGAGGTCGGTGTCGAGGTAGCAATTGCCTCTTGGATCAGTGAAGTGATGGATTCTACCGCTGCATCCACGTCAACCGTAGAAGTTAAAGGTGGCGGATCTTCAGGGAGACCTGCGTCAAGATGAGCGCGGAAAACATCCCAGTCAGCCTTGTGAAAATCAGGTCGTTGACACGGCGGGGAAAGAAGGAGTCTGTCACCTAGATTGAGGACCACGGGATTGTGGTCTGAAGAGAGAGCTGGGTATGCCTCAAGGTTGTACGAGCAACGAATGTTGGCCAACAACGCGATGTCAAGGACGTCAGGACGTCCCACGGCTTCACCAAGCGGAAAGTGCGTCGGGTCAACTGGACCTGCCACAACGTATGTGCTACGGTCAGCGTGGTTCACGCAAGGCGTTTTCCTGCTGTGTTGGCTGTCAGGGAATTCCAAGACGGATGTTTAGAATTAAAGTCACCCATGAGGACGGTTGGTATGGGGGAGGCAAGTAGGATATCAATGTCAGCCACATTAAGTCTTGTGGGTGGCCTCTTGTACACTGAAATAAGTCGGAGGTGGCCTCCTGGGGTATGAACCTGGACACCAACCGCCTCAAGTGAGATCAAAGGCGGAATAGGTATTTGAAAATGATCGACCTGTGTACTAATAAGAATGGCCGTCCCTCCTGACTGTCGAATCCCAGGAGCGACCACCCGATCCTCACGATAGACCTTGTGATTCGCCACTTTCCAAGATACTTGAGGAGCTAACCAGGTTTCCTGTAAAAGTGCTAGATGAATATCATGCTGACGCATGTATAGGAGAAGTTCGGGTGTCTTGGATTTAATTCCTCCACCAGCATTCCAGGTAAGAATGTGCAATCCGGGGGTCTAAGGACCATTGAAGCGTCCTTCCACTAGAGAGGCAATCGTGGTTACCATCATAGATATAATTGGGTCCGTGGTCATGGACGCCAGAGCTTTACAAATATCCAAGATCATACCATAAGTGGCAGAACTCATAGGTGGTGGTGACTCCGTAATGGGTTGCGGAGGAGATCGTGCAGCTCTGGAAGGTCGCAGGTCAGTCTGGGTGGGAAGCTCTACCATAGTCCTACCTGCTGATGGTGATGCTGAACTGTGAGATCTGGAAAGGGCCGCTGCACTGTATGAGTAGCCCGGACGAGCCTTGGCAGCTGGAAGCGGACGAGCTGTCGGACGCTCTCGTGAAATGGTAGGCTTCAGGTGCTGCGACGCTGCCCGTAGATAGCCGGGCACTTCCAATAGGATGCAGGGTGGTCTCCACCACAGTTTACACACTTTGCGGGCACAAGGGGTGACTTCTTACAGTCGCGACCACTGTGTCCTTCAGCACACTTGAAGCAGCGAGGGCCAACATTGCAGAATGTAGAGGTGTGGTTAAACCTCTGACAGTTGAAGCACATTGTTTTGGACCCTTTGCACCTTTGTAAGGCTCAACTGTAACCCGGGAATGTCCTAGGACACGCAGGTCTACCAGCGAGGGAGCGGCAGGTGACACCAGAGTTCGTCACCACGAACAGCGGTATCGAGACGTGCTGTGGACCCGGTCCAGTCATCTGGGTGACCGTACGGATTGCGTATCCTCCGTCGACTAGGTCATTACGGACATCATCAGCTGATTGGCGGGCAGACAATCCCCGTAGGACAAAACGCCTGGTTTTACCTCACCGTTGGATATGTGTGGAATTGTACCTTGCGGTCACGTAAGGCGTCGGACAGGGCGCGGAAGTCATCGATAGATTTCACTTTTATAGCAAAAGAATCCACGCGCGACGCGATCGTGAATCCATGATCAGCCCACAACAGACTTAACAACAGCGACAAGGTCGCGGTAGCGTTCAAAACCATACACCACTATTGGCGGCGTATGAACCCTTTTCGAAGGTTGTGACGGTGACAGGCAATACACCGTCCATAGCGTCCTGGTTGGTATCATAGCCTGAGGCCTGCGACTCCAGCGAGTCGGGCGTGGTATCGTCCGTCTCGAGGACGGCAAACGATTTGAAGTAGGAATGGTGACTAAGGGTCATCCTTAGGCCTGACCACGAGGAAGCACCCGACGTGCGGGGTTTGGTTTTGGTTACCTCTCGACATTTGCGTTGTGCTTCGGGGGACGAAATTACGTGACGCTTAGGCCCTGGAGGTATTTGTCCAGGGTCGTTATCCTACTGAAAATCTCATCCATGGTGAATTTTTTGGGAAAGATTAGAAAGGGGACAGACTGATTTGGTTACCTAGTCAAAATAGGAACTATGAAAACACCTACAACAACTTTGCAACAAATGCCAACAATGATAGATATAAAAATCGACAAAAACTAACTTCAATTCAAGACCTCTAGATGACTGGCGATCTCCAGGGAACGAACGAGCACCTACTACTAACAACAACGTGACGGCACCTCCATTATTAACAAAAAAACTAAAATAGGGCTGTGGATCTCGGAGTTGTTTTTTTTTCCTCACTTGTTCTATGTTGGTCAGTTGAAGGGGTTTTCAGTTTGAAGGGGTGGTTGACTGATTTGGGGGTTTAAACTAGGGTTTGGTGTACATTTCTTGGTACATTTTTTGTTCTCTGTTGGTCAGTTTGAAGGGGTTGTCTATTTGAAGGGGTAGTTCACTGATTTGTTGATAAACTATGGTTGATGATGTACATTTTTTGTTCTTGGTTGGTCAGTTTGAAGGGATGGTTGGCTGCTGGGTTGTTAACTATGATTGTGTACATTTCTAGGGAGTATTTTTTTTTGTTCTTGGCTGGTCAGTTGGAAAGTTTTTTCATTTTGAAGAAGTCTTTTGTTGAGGGTCATTAGTAAATTCCTAACCTAAAATAAGGTTTAAAATCTTTTCTTTATTGGTCAATTTGAAGGGTTGTCATTTGTCTTCAATTTGCTGGTTTGACTACTTTTTGATGGTATGATATTTCTTCCGTGGGATGATAGATTTGGAATAGTTTATTGTGGAGTGGAAAATGAATAAATAGACATTTCATAAAGATTTGGAAATTGGTGTTGCTGAAGTTGATAAATACTAGTACATTTTTTAAAAAGGTTGTTTATAATTTCCAATTTGAAAGATTTTAAATTGATGATATTTTTTAATTTGGGGTTTTTGTTTTTTTAATGGAGTAAACAATTTAATATAGTGTTTTCAATGGTTGCAGGAGTTAATATCAAAAATAAATAATTTCCATTTCTTCAAATAATTTATTTTTGGAAGGGGGTATTGTAAACAGCCTTTCAATTGTTTAGTTATTAATTTTGTTAGTGTTTTTTCAATGGAGGTAGTTGGAACATTCAATGAGTTCTAAATTTTTGGGGTTGCTTGAATTTTTGATATTGTATATTAAGTCATGGGTAGCGGTAAAAGAACAAAGTGTGATTAGTTGTTTAGATTTTTGTGGAATAAGCTGATGTTCAGATTTGTCATTGTCCAGAGGATTATTGTATTGTTATCAGATTTTGAAGCAGGATTAAGAATTTAAAAAAAAATCCTTTAATTTGTTTTGGTGCTTTCAAGCATTATAAATGTTGAAAATTTCAAGAAATTGTTCAAAATTTGAAAGGGGTATTGTAAGTACCAGTCTCTTAAATCTAAAACTTGGTAAAAGTAATTAAGATCCAGTAGGCAGGACTTCTTAAAATGTATAAAATGATTCTAGTAGGCAGTGACTTCTTAAAATGTAAAAAGGTTTCAAGTAGGCGTGAAATTTAGTAGTTTGTTTACATTTATAACCAAATTTCAGAAGGCTGTATTTTTCAATTATGGTAAAATAATTATATTATTTAAAGTTTTAATAATGTTCTGATAATGATTATTAAAGGTAAATACAGCAAATTTAAATTTATAAAAAATAAGTAAATATTAAAAAGTGTTTTATGTGATGTGTAAAAAAGATACAAAAATCTAGAACTTTGAAACAATGAATTTGACCAGGAACAGAATGGCCATCTTGGATGCTACTTGAATCGAGTTAGGTCAAGGAGTTTTGCTCTAGTAAAGAAAGCAGAAGTGATTCTTTTTAAAACTAATTTCTATTATAAGTTTATGTGTCTGCAACTTGGCACCTATAAATATACTTTTAAGAAGATTTCAAGAGAAGAGAAGTAGAAGATTAGAAGTATAAGGACTCACAAGAGAAGACTACAGATGGGTGAAAAATCATACTCAAACACAACAGCCAAAGAAGGTCGTATGATATAAACTTTTAATGTCCAATGTGGTCGTTATCAAGCAGATCAATTTCACTAAATAATTGCTGTAGTATTATTACTTGGTTTAAAATAAATGTCTAATTATGTGTTAATTTGTATGCTAAGTGTGTTGCTCATTGACTGTGTAGGCTAGCCGAGGTGGATGAGATTTAATATATGGTAGCCTTGTTCAGGGTAGCAAGGTGGAACGTTACAATTTGGCGCCCATAAAGTTTTAATAATGTTCTGATAATGATTATTAAAGGTAAAAAACAGCAAATTTAAATTTATAAAAAATAAGTAAATATTAAAAAGTGTTTTATGTGATGTGTAAAAAAGATACAAAAATCTAGAACTTTGAAACAATGAATTTGACCAGGAACAGAATGGCCATCTTGGATGCTACTTGAATCGAGTTAGGTCAAGGAGTTTTGCTCTAGTAAAGAAAGCAGAAGTGATTCTTTTTAAAACTAATTTCAATTATAAGTTTATGTGTCTGCAACTTGGCACCTATAATATACTTTTAAAACGTTTTTCATTCGGACCATTAATGGTTTAGCTGATCAAAAACCGGTTTATACTATGTCAAATCCAAGGTTCTTGTCCTAGAACAAAATGGTTGACTCCACCGTGTTCAGACGGTTGATTCCGTATCTAAAAACACCTCGCACGGGGTATGTGACACATATGGTTGAAAATATGATAATACCACTGCTGGTTTAAACCAGTTTTTACCAGTAACGAAAAAATAACTTTTCATTTTAAACTTGGGTGTTCGAGACCCTGTCTATGCAATTTATAATAATATCTTACTCCCACACTAACTCTGGACTTGGGAGATGCTGCACATGGTGCCCTGACTCTGCCATACAAGACCCTCGACCCACAACAAACCAGTTTGAGAAACCTCAATTACCACGTGTTCCAGTTGACTGCCCGATACTCTGTTTCTATTGTGACGTGGTCGAGGTTTCTTGTATTATTCCGTCCTAGGTTGTGAGGGTGGGTGGGCGTGTCTTTCATCCCATGTTGTTACATACTATACTATGTGAAGACTACGTGTTCAACTCACCGTCAGCATACAAGTCGGCCCAGGCGTACTTCCAGCCTCCGCTCTCGGCTCGGACGCGACAGGCGACCATCCATACCTTCTTGCCCACCACCTGCAGCGTGACCCCGCAGTCCCCGGCCCCCAGACCCCGGCCGCTGTAGCTGTAGCCGGTTAGATTCCCGAGAATATCACTGTACAGGTGGGCAGGGTCCGCCTGGGACTGAGGCCCCCGGCTCAGCTCCAGCAGTGGACCTGCTGCTCTATACACGTTGTCCCACCACTTGACCTGACACCCGGCGAGGGCAACGTCAGCTGAGCAGGTGAATGTGACAGACTGTGCGGCCCCTTTTACACGCACGTGCTCGGGGCTGATGGTGAGGTTGAAGGACGCGACACCTGGAGACAAGACATCAGAGGTTGTGAGACAGATGTTTGTCCACACTTACTTCACTTTATTGAACCTGGGTACCCCACTGGCCGGGCGGACATTTAAACACTGCCCAACCGATCCTGCGTCTAACCAAATTGTGAAATGTTTTATGAATACATGGCACTGCTAAGAATCTGATGCCGTTGCACTGACTATATCCTATATCCTTTTGCAGTTACAACGAGGGCTTATTTCTAGACTTAATCAGATGAGAATCACTCCCATACGGGATATTTTTTATACCAACACAATTCTAGAGCTAAATATACAACTTGAGCGTGGTTTGAACCCTGGTGTCGGGTTTACCAAACGGATATCTAAACATATGACCACTTTGTGCAGCAACACTACAGGACGTCAGTGCAGTGGACCTGTATTGGTAATCCTTTCATTCTGAAACATTTATATTCTGCTATAATATGATTTCAAAAAAAGATGTCCGTCGTCCAATAGCAAACACCCAACACACGGTCCAGCTATGGCATGTTGAAGTTGGGCCAATCCACGCTCGCCGAGTCGAGTCAGATGCAAAGTTCATCTCAAGATGAAAGACCTTGCGTGGCGTGAGGAGATCAGCTCAGAGGTGACAGTGTCAGTGATAACTGATAGGGAGCTACGAGTGTTGCGGCAACCACAAATATGAACTGTTCCAGAGGTCACAACAACAATAATTATTATGAAAAATGTTTTTAATCATTACATTACATCACGTATTTAATAAGCATTGTTTTAAAAACTCTAAATGCCCTAGTTTCTCACGTCGTCATGTTCCTGAAACCGTTATCTCATGTTAACATTATGAACCATTATTTTCACCCGTTTAGTTCTTTTTGGCACATATATAAATACTTTCTCCGGTGTTTCTAGAGTGGTGTTTAAACACATTGGTACCTTACACCTTTTATAAAGCGTAATTTCTTTTAAAATTAATCAAAAGGATCATGAGAAACGATAGCAGGAATGACAGCGGGCTCAGTGACGGCAACTGTCTGCTAGGATGTGTTTGACCCCGCCGACTGGATGGTAGAATATCTACCATTTATATCTAGATAGCGGTGCGCCTTTGGGTCTGCGCTAGGCTGCGGTCAGCAGTCTGACGTCACACTCCTTTTCGTGTTGTCTTTTGGCGGGAAGCCAGATTCAAATTTCAACGTTAAATATTGAGAAAAGTATTAACCTTAGACAAAAAAAACTTTTATGTTATTTTTTTTTAGATGTTATCTTTAACATATTCGATTTCTGGAATGAAGGCTAGTTCCCTATTGAACGACCTAGTTTCTCACGTCATCGTTTGAACATTTCATTAATATTATTTAACTGTAAAGAAAGGAATCACCGAATCAGGCATAGCTTGCTGTGAGGCATATCTTGCTATGGGCATATCTTGCTATGGGGCATTATCTTGCTATGGCCGGCATTAATTGCAAGGGGCATAGCTTTCCCTGATACTCTTCACAAGTTGTTTACCCTGTGTATCTTGAAGTGTAGTAATATGATAAATAATAATAACTTATTAGCTATCATTTGATATAAGACTCCCCATCTGGGCCGGGGTAGAATTCGACTCAGATCATTGCTTTGATTATCAGGCGAGGAAAGAGAAAAAGTCCTTTTGGCTCCCCAAAAGGCGAGCTCTGGCAATCGTCGTCATGGATCTTACCCCCTTCCCCTGACGACCTCCCTGACGACAACGACACCACGAACCATAACAAAGACGATGACGACCGCGACGATACGAATACAAACCCGCCAGCCCGCCATTGCGTATCGCTCGCGTCTTGAATCCAAGGACAAGAAGGAATCAATTGAAGAGAGAGTGTTGTATTTAGTTATTTATGAATTGGCCACATACAGCATTTTTCTGCCATTTTAGAGTGACCTGCAATCAGTGATGTATGATGATGAAGAAGGGAGCAGGGAAAATCCAGTACCGCACATAGCCTTCTCCTGTTGAAAAGTACCAACAGCGTTACGTCATATCCGAAATGACGGTGTTACCTTGACGGTGACTTTGGAGCCGTCCTAGCAACGAGGCACATAAAATTCAGAGTTGTTCTGAATCGGCCTTGTTGATTCTGGCGTTAATTCGCAGTCGCGGGTGTTCGCACTGTTCATACCACTGGTTGCTATATTTCCTATTAAAAATATCGATCTTTGGTTGGTTATCGCTCACTCGTCGATTGCGTCGGGGCCTACAGCGTTGGCTTGGTCGCTTTTATTTGCTGTCCCCCACTGAAAATCAGTTATATAACTGAGTGGGTAGACTCTAAATACAATTTATGTATTTATTTATTTACAGTCATAAAGTTTCCTCCACTTACCCAAACTGCCGAGCAGAAGTCGAGGAGAACGAAGCCAAGTTCTGGGTACTCTTTCGGATGGTATGCCCCAACTTAACAACACTACGCCGACATGGCGGACAGTACAAACCTTTTTCACTAAAATACTTCACCTACAAAAACCCTTTTAAAGTTGCTAATTAAAATATAAAACACTTTTTAAAGGAAAAGTACTTTCGGTTGAAATAGCGAACGTTAAGGGTTGAATTGTTTTTAACGAAAAATAACAGAGTTTAAAAGTTGGGGCATACCATCCGAAAGAGTACTAAGTTCTGGGACTAGACCCAGACTGGGGCATAAGACCAATAATAAACCATAGGGAACCCTTAATTGAGTTCACACACGGTGCTAAGGAATAGGGCTTGTGATGAGGATTCACAATAATGAATACAAATATTAATCTTAAATTTTGTTAGAGAACGTTAGACTCTTCCCATGTAGACTCATGTAGGAATCCTTATACCCAGCCCATAAAAATCAAGCTTTCATACGCGTTACAGCATACCGGACAATGGCAGAACTTCTACTATAATCAAGTTTAGTATTCTTGATCTTTGTAAAATACATCTACATCACACATCAAGTTGTAAATATTGATGGCGAATTATCAGACCCTATACAAAATAATATTGGTGTTCAGCAGGGTTCAGTACTTGCAGCTTTGCTCTATATCATTTATATAAATGATATAGAAAATTTCGTCACAAACTGTATAGTGGTGATGTATGCCGATGACACATAACAAAAACTTGTAGAATACAGCCAAACCTTACACACTCAAAAGGAATGAGATCTAAAAAAGGGCCAAGCTCATCTACCCTTCCACATAAACGTACAGTGTCCCATAACAGCATCCTCGAAAAGCTTGGCAAAATAGAATTTGCGATTATTAATTTAACGTAATAGTTTATCCAAGTTCTTTTTTTTTAATTAATTTAAACGTAATAACATGCAAATTCTATTTTGCCAAGCTTTTCGAGGATGCTGTTATGGGACACTGTACGTTTATGTGGAAGGGTAGATGAGCTTGGCCCTTTTTTAGATCTCATTCCTTTTGAGTGTGTAAGGTTTGGCTGTATTTCTACAAGTTTTTGTTATGTGTGTGATCTCATTACTTTTTCAAGTTCCATTACAAAATTATTTGCTAAAATATAATATTTTTATCAAAGTTGATTTAAATTCTATGGTATTAGCAGTAACAATATAGGATGTAAAATATCTAGACCCGGATTCATGTACATCCTGGGTATAGGTGGTATAACCATGGTATAACGACGGTATAAGGACTGGACCCCAATTCTTGAGTTCGTGGGAGATGAGTTGAAAACGCAATTTGAAAACGAAGTCGTTTTCGTTTTCGAAGGAATTGGTATTCTTGAACGGTATCGTGGAAAACGTCATGGGTTGTGAGTTGAAAGCATTGATATTAATTAAACCCCTATAGTAGGCTAGATTAGCAGTCTCCTATACCTCCGCACAGGCGCGAGCGTAGCAAATTGAAGACTCAACCGGCCCATTTCAAGATGGCGATTTGGTGTTTTAATTTATGCTTTTTAATGCAATAAAGTTTTTTACTGATTGTTTGATATGGTTTTAGCTTGTGCAGCATGGTATTAAACAAAAGAAACAATACGAAGTGATTGCATAAGGGAATTTACTAATCATTTGGTTTTAAAGGCTAGTATGCTTACCTGTCAACCTGGCGGCAATCTTGAGAACTATTTGGCCACAAATCGCTCCCATTTGATTAACATGTAAACTGTCATTTTAAGATGGCTTCTAATTGTACCGGAAGTGGACCACCGACTGCTGGTCTAGCCAATTATATAGGATGTCTATGGTTGAAAGAGTATCACGAAATCCAAACACTTTAAAAAGATTTGCGTATAGCAAAGAGCTCGAAAAGGTCTATATTTATTCTAGATGGCAGTGCCTTCATAAACGCTGGCCAATCGAAAGACAAGTTGTATGAAATGATTTGATTGTTGCAATTATGTAAACAAACAGTTGAGCAAGTTCATATCAAAACAATGTTGTGCTGGCATAGGGTTGGCTAGGCTTGTCAAACATGTAATGTAAGTATGAATTTTACTAGTCCTATAGCCAAATGGAACTTTAGACCTACACTTTTGCATTATAAATAATTTTCCACATCTGGGCCTAGGCCAGGGACGGTTTCTGATTTGTTTTATGAGAGTATAATGACACCTTTTCTCGTTCCACACAAAGAAGAAAAATTTTAAATGTCCGCTATTTGTTTACGTATCGCACTTTCCCGCCTAACTCTGCTTATACCGTCAACAAGTGTCAAGTAACTATGGTTACTTGTTGATTGTATGCCAAGTGTTTAAGGCTTATTTTAAAAACCTTTATTTGGAAGCCTTCCAACAAACTTTTTCAACTTTTTTTTTCAAAAGAGACTATCATTCTATAACCTTAATGTCCATGTAAAATATGAACATTGTAGTCCCACCCGTCTGGTCAGAATCGCGGGCCGACGTATTAGATGTGAGCAGTAGTAGGCAGTAGTAGGCAGTAGTAGGCAGTAGTAGGCAGTAGCTAACATCCTTAAAGTGATTTTGAGCATGTTTCAAGCCATTTTTTCACCAAGAAGGAATAATCGTACCCCAATAAAATTTGGCATGTGTTGTCAGGTACCTAAATCCCCTCGATTGTGATAGTTTTCAAGTTCACATCACGTTACATGACGGCTGGGTAACACCTCGAAATCACCCCAACTCTGCTTGGTGTATAAGGTGCTTGAGTGTGTAGCGCACCGCGGCTTGGCTGCGGCGCCCTAACGGGCACCTAGATACCCTTGTGTATATCATCTCTGACAAACTAAACGAAGCAATACAAATGTTAAATTATGATCTGCAAATCATCATGACATTTTTTAAAGCTAATAAATTGAAATGTCACCCAGATAAAACAAATTGCATACTGATAACTAGCTCAGCTGTAATGAGAGACCAACTACTAAAAAATAATATCAGCAAAGTAAACATCGAAGGAAAAAATTTTGTTTTTCAAGACCATTTTAAGTACTTAGGAGTCATGGTAGACTATTTACTTACTTTCAAAGAACATATCAGTTACATCTCCAAGAAACTTGCTACAAAAATTGGGTTTATGCGAAGAAATTGTTGGAAATTGTCAAAGTGGGTGCGTCGACTAGTTTATAACACCATTGTAGCTCCACATTTTCACTATTGTCCTACCATTCTTATGGACATAAATAAAAGTGACCTTGATATTCTCCAAAAACTTCAAAACAAAGGCATGAGGGCAACTCTTCAATGTCACAGACTAACACACAGAATGGACATGCTCGAGGAACTTCAGTGGCTTAGTGTTGAACAATTAATCAACTACAAAGTTTTATGTTTCATTCATGAAGTGATGTGCAACCAAGAGTACTCATACTTCTAAGAATTCTACAAACACAATAATGATTTGCATGATCATCATACTAGATCTGCTCAAGATTTTTACATGCCTACTCAAAATAAGTGCTGTGGGCAAAAATCCCTGTTTGTAAATGGATTAAAAAAATTCAATGAGTTACCTAAAAATCTAAAAATGTTGGTGGTAAAAAAACAAATTTCAAAAGTGCTATACAACAATGGGTGCAAATTAAGTTTCCACTTGTCTAAAGAAGAAATATCAAGTTATGTACAACCAGAAAAAAATAGCAGAGTCTAGCTGCTAAAAAGAAGATTTTACTACTAGTATGTAAAATCGTGCAGTACTTGAATTTGGCGGTATTTTATGTGTTCGCTGGAAGTGTTGGCAACACTGACCCGTTTTCTAAACTCGTTACCAACCAACCGAAATCGACCTGTAGGTTCTAGAGCGGCCACCGCCGTCTGGATGTATGTAAGATTTGTCAAGGTCCCCTAGATCTCCGCCACCTGGCGGAGGATCGTCTAACTCTCTAGGTTAGGTCGTCGCAGCAGCGAATTAGAAGCCATCTTGGTGATTAATTCTAGAGCGGGAATGTAGTAACTAGTACTATTTCACGCACTTTGCATACTAGTGAGTTAATTACCTACAAAACTGGAGGTTGTCAACGACTTTCAATACCACGTTAGTAATCAGGATGAATGCCTCTATAACGTCATATAGTGATTATGCGTGGACATGTCGTCGTTTTCCTTTAAAACGAGCTTTTCCAGGGAATGTTGTACTTTTTCACGCACTTTGCATACTAATGAGTTGATTACCTAAAAAACAGGAGGTTGCCAACGAGGTTGAATACCATGTAAGTGATCAGGATGAATGCCACTATAACGTCATATAGTGGTTTTGTTTGGACATCTCGTCGTAAAACGAGCATTTCCCGAACATATAGTACTTTTTCACGCACTTTGTATATGAATGAGCTAAATATGTAAAAATAAAAAAAATGGAGGTTGTCAACGAGGTTGAATACCATGATTGTAATAAGGGTGAATGCCACTATAACGTTATATAGTAGTTATGTTTGTACATATTGTCGTTTTCCATTAAAACGAGCATTTCTCGGCGACATAGTAATTTTTCACACGCCACCTTGAAAAATACCGTCATTTACTAGTGTTTTTATGATTATTTGTGTACACTATTATCATCACATATTATGTTGCTTTTGGCACAAGCAATGTTGGTAATAAACTAGGAAGCTTCGCAAACACTTTTTCAGGCGCGTTGTTGGATGAGCGTAATTGTTTAAGGGGTATTTCACTGAAAATGAATGAAAAAACGGCAATTTTACATTATTATTGTTTTAATTTCTTTTTAAGTTTACTTTTTTATTTATTGAATACATAAATTTATTTAGTATTGATATAATGCTAAAATCATTAAATGAATTTTTTCTTTAGCGCTGTATGCTATTTTACATGGGAAAATGGCTTACCAGTACTTATATTAGGCCTAATCTAGGGCTGTATAGAGTGTTATTCATAACAATATTAGTCAATTTTAAAGAAGCCTAGATTAACAGGTTATAAAGGCCCAGTGAATTCATGTTTAATAAATAAACTGAGCCTTTAGGCTATGTTGTACTCAAATTTACCAAAAAACAACATAAATAAACATTAAATGCTATTCTCTCAAAACTTTTATTCTAGCACATTTGCTAACATTTTTCCTACTTCTAGCTTACAGTTTTTAAGATAAAAGGATAATTTATTTTTTAATGGCTCACAAGTCTTATTCTGACAAATTCACCAGACACTTTTTTGATGAGATTTATGGTTTTTTAATTAAAATATGGGAAATATAGATTTGTTAAAAAAAACATACATTTTCCAACAATGCAAAGGAAAAAAATCATATTTATCAAACAAAACGAAAATTATAAAATCCGTCTTGTGAATGTTTAGATGTATTGTTTTTTAATCTAAAACACCTTTCACTTTAAAAAATGAATTAAAATTGTAAGAGCCTTGGCATTTTTATCAAAACGCTGTTTAAATCGTAAAATTGCAATTACTAGGAAAACGCTAAAGTCCCGCCGCGTTGATGGATGAGCTTTTTAAAGGTTTTAGTTTGCGTGGGATATCTTTACTTTTGCAAGTGCTTTGTTTTGCTGCCTACGCATCGAAGGTGAATGTTGTCAAGTTTCTTTTGTTTCTTGTCAATTGGTATTATTTACCGTAAAAAACTTGTATTAAAAGCTTTATTTCTATGGATTCTGGCTAAATTTTTCCACTTTTTCTTTCAAAAGGTACTACATAACCATAACCTTAATGTCCATGTATAATATGAACGTTGTAGCCCCACCCGTTTGGTAAAAATTGGCCCAAATGGCACGAAAATATCGCACAAAAGTCAAAAACGTATATTAAAAGCTTTATTTCTCTCGATTCTGGCTAACTTTTTCAACGTTTTCTTTTAGAAAGCAATACTCACCATTACCTTAATGTCCATAGTGAAATATGAACGTTGTAGCCCCACCCGTTTGGTCAGAATTGGCCCAAATGGCACGAAAATATCGCACTAAAAATCGGAAAAAATCGTAAAAGTACGATATTCATGAGAAATATTTCTTCGATTGTACCCAAAAATGTAGCAAGTCTAAGTTCAGAGAAAACGAAGGTCGTGTCAAATTTTCATCAAGATCGCATATGCCATTTGCCCGGTAGAGAGCGAACAAACAGACGGAAAAAAAAAAAAAAAAAAAAAAAAAAAAAAAAAAAACACCCGAGCTAAATTTTTTGGGGGGTCGGTGAAATTGAAGTCTTCGCTTCGCTCATCCAATTATGAGAAATAATTGTTTGATTGCGCTCAAATTTCACAAGAATATATAAATCCATAAAATTAAGGTTCTGTGAAAAAATCATTACAATCGGATAAAGCATGTATAGGTGTTATATGTCGAAGAATGTTTTTAAAAATAAAAAAATCATAAATTTGCGATTTTCATGAGAAATAATTTTTCGATTGCACTAAAATTTCACAAGAATATATCAATTCAACAAATTAAGATTCTGTGAAAAATCATTACAATCGGATAAAACATGTAGGTGTTTAAGTCGAAGAATTTTTTTAAAAATCGGAAAAAATCGTAAAATTATGATTTTTTTGAGAAAAAAAAATTCGATTGCGCTCAAAAACGTGGCAGTTATAAGTTCAGAGATTTCGAAGGCCTCCATAAAATTTCATCGCAATCGGAATATCGGTTTAGCCGGAATCGTGTTAACAGACAGACAAAAATACAGAAAAAAGAAAAAAAAACATTCCGGATTTTTTCTCCAGTGTAGTGAAATGGAATCTTCGCTTCGCTCGCTACGCTCGCTACACTCATCCAATTATCAGAAACAGGCTTTTAGAAATAAATTTTTGAAATCGTAAAAAAAATTGCTCATGGATATCCTACACATTACACTATAATAATATAACATAGGGTATTTAAAATTATTTCATTTTATTAATTACATGACAACAAATTATTATTCATTATTATTGGGTTGTCAATTTTATTATCTCGAATGCACGCGATTCTTTTCGGGCCTCTACATCGTCATTTTGTGGTCAAGTTTTAGGGCGCGCTAAGTAGATGTTCACTTTGATTTTTAAAATTCCCTCTATTTCTCGTGCAAATCACCGTAATGGCTGCTATACACAGTGGAACGTGTTGCGACGACCTAACTTCGTGGCCACACGAGCGAGTTAGACGAGCCTCCGCCAGGTGGCGGAGATCTAGAGGACCTTGAGATCTTACATACATCCAAACGGCGGTGAGAGCGGCAAAGTGGAAATTTCGTTGTCTGAAACTTGGTCTGAAGTCTGAACCATTGCGGTCCTAGAAAGGCGGAGTTGATCTTAATTTTGTTTCAAACTGGTCCTAGTTTGATTATTTTCCAAGAATCTAAACTTTGTATTGTAAAGTTCTATTGCCCAGGAAACATAACCCAGGAAACGTAAGGAGGTATGTATTCCCTTTGTTGTGCAAAATTTGGTTGTCACTTGTAGGCTCTATAACCTACAAAATTTTCAATCATGCCTTTATCTATTCCTTTATCTTTAATATCATCCGGTTTTCTTTCCACGGACGAAGAAAGTTACATAGAGACCGGCAACATGAACAGGGACGTTGAGATGGAAGAAATACATGGATCTGGAGAGCCCATGGTGATGGACAACTTTGGTTCGATTAACTCTAGCATCCTGATAAAGGTAATGCACGCCTAGGCCTAGGCCTTGGCCTAGCATAATCACGAGGGCATTCATTTTTATAGGCCTGGGGCCTAGGCTAGGCCTACTCCTCTAAATCTTTGGCTAGAGCCTTTCACAAGGGTCTACGTGGACCCAGGGTTCTATTAGGCCTAGGAGAAGGAATTATTTGCCATGAAACCAATAGGCCTAGGCTAGGTAGGTATCGAATAAGAATTCTTAGTTAGGCTGCCTGGCCTAGCCTAGGCCTACAAATCAAGTTCCGTAGGCTATGATGTCGGATGGAGCTTTAAGGTTGATGCACAATTGGAAAGGAAAAGATAACAGGAAGTTAACATTGGATGAAGTTGCCGCTTTTGTTACCGGGCCCGGGAAGTAGGGGTAGGGCCTCGCCTAGGCAAATGTGTACTTTCCTTAAACGTTTACCTGGGCCTACCTACATTCTTGTTTGTCAGTGCACGTAGGCCTACGCTCTAAGTTGGCCCCTATGTATGTATTGGTTAGCTTAAAAGAATATTTGTATATTATGTTTATCAGTGTCGAACGTAGGAAGATTGCGTAGTATGCAACAGCAAAAATAAGGGGTAGGCCTAGTGTTCAACTAGGAACTCTATGCAGAGAGTGACATGTGTTAGTTAGGCCTAAATCATGATGTAGGTAACACACGTTGGTTGTTCCCTCAAATTGGGAAATTGCCTACACAGGCCTAGACCTCGGTCGGTCACAAACCTACACAGGCCTAGACCTCGGTGGGTTGCAAACCTTTGTACGCCTGGTGCCGGTTGCACACAGCATTAGGGGCCTATAGGCCTACTACATTGCGTATTGTTTTTAGAGAATCAGTTCAGAATGGGAGGGCCAACACTGTTCCACCCCTTATTGGACTTTGCTGATATTGTGCATCGTATCAGCTAGCTCAAGATCAAACTTCCCGTTTTATCAGGCCCAACACTATAGAGCTGATCCGACGTCATGTCTTATAATTATCGTGCCGATCTACAGTAGGCGGTACCTACTCTTTCAGTTAGTGTTCCCCAACGTTGGAAAAGTATGTTAGTGGGAGTGGGGGGGGGGGGGGCGAGAAGCACGTAGCCTATATTTTACAATATTATCATTAAATTATTATTATTATTATTATTATTATTATTATTATTAGGCCTATTATTATGTAGGCTAGGCAGGCTATTAATTAGGCAAAGTTTTATCGAATAAGAATTCTTAGTTGTATATGTATATATATATATATATAATATATATTATTAATTAATATATTATTATTATTATTATTATTATTATTATTATTATTATTCTGGCAAGCTTAGTATCTACAGTTTCATGCCCTTGATAATGGTGGAAAACCACCACTCAACCCGACATAGTTGGAACTGAGTTATGATGATTATTATTATTATTATTAAAACATTACATGCTTTGCCACCCCCCCCCCCCCACTCCCCCTAACCTAGGCCTACCTACTTTTCCCTAATATCGCAGTGTTGAAAAGTTAGGGAACACCAACCGAAAGAGTGCCCAGTATAGGCTAGGCCCTACAAAGAGTTAGTGAATGGAAATTTATAAAAATCATGAAATTTGTCTGTTAAATATGATGTTTCCAATTGAAAATGTAGGCTCCAGGGGTGGACAAATCCACTAAAAAGTTAGGGGCCAGGAAAAATAAGGAGGGGCCAGCAGTATCGTGGTATAGCCGGGGTCTGGGCTTTGCCCCAGCTGGCGGAGGGAAATTCACCAAAGGTGATATTTTGTTGGTATTGCATAATGTTTGATTGACTAAAACGCGATTTAAAGCAAATTTGTTTGTTTCAATATAATAAGTACCTATAACTTGTGGAAGTAGCTAGTTAATGTTGCATTGATAAATGTAAAACACTCATCAATATCTGCTTCAAGGTGCTTGTTAATTTTTTTTTCTCTCTTGATGATCTAGGGGCAGCATTATATACATAGGGGCCCCGTCTGGGTCCGGGGTAGAATTGGCCCAGAGCATGGCTCTGCTAATCGTAAAAGGCGATTCAAGAGAAAAGTCTACCTCGCAAACATCAGCTAGTATAAGAGCGGAGTATGTTTCTCCCTGAAACTAGAGGCGAGCTCTGGCAATCGTCGTCGGGGACCTTTCCCCCTTCCCTTGGCGTTCTCCCTGACGACGATGACAATGACACACCGAGCGATGACAAAGACGATGACGACTGCGACGTGAGAAACCCCCCTTGCTCCCCTTTCCCATGGCTGGTTCTGACCAGCATGGGACCCTCCGCCCCATCCCCTAGGCTAGAGTGGTGCATTATGACCTAACGGTTAACGCGTCCTTACTCCAAATAAACAAAAATGAAATTTTTACTCGCCCGGGCGAATCCCTGTCTAACCCGTTATGAAAAATACAAAAACAAACTTTAAAACCAGCTTGGTGTTGTAAGCTATTAAGTTGTGCCAGAGGTGACTTGTTGATTCTTGCATTGTTTGCGGGCGGAACGTGCCAAACTAGTTTGGTCGGTGTTTTCTAATTTAAAATACCGGTCTTTGGCTGGGTCGTTACTTGCTCGCTGATGGTGTCGGCGCCAACAGGGGTGGCTCGGTCCTCTTTAAAAATTAAAAGTCCCCCACGGAAAATCAATTGGGTTTATTTGACTGAGTGTGTGGACACTAATACAAATTTGTTTATTAGGCTATGCTAAGGGATAAGCTAACCTACCAACAATTCTGGGCACTCTTTCGGTTGGGGTCAGTCAACTTTTCAACACAGATTTTTTTCATTAGAAACGACGTAAAACCACTGTAAATGATTTACATTTTATAATTGCAGTTGTATAATTTAAAAATGCACTCGCAAGTTTCATTTCATGCTGTTTTATAAACAAAAGTTAGTTATAATTATGGTAGCGAGGAGTGACGCGCCTTCATGCCGATCATGCTGAGAACTGAGCACTGCCACCGTCACTGCAAGTAACCTTACAAAACATAATAAAAAAGTTCTAAAAAACAAAAATACCTTCAAAACCTTTAACGTTGCTATTTTAATCAAAAGTCCTTTTGTGCCAAAAGTCTTTTCGATTTAAAATAGGGGCATTAAAGGTTTTGTAGGTGGAGTATTGTAAGTCGAAAAGGTTGGTAAAATTTCCGCCCATCTGCACGAGTGAAGGAGGCATCGCCTAAATGTAAATCCAATATGTCCGTCCAAATGCAGCCTAATGTGCGTGTCTTTATGTCTAATCTGTCTGAATTACTAGGCCTAATTAAGCTACTACACTGCACATTTTCAGATCGGTTAGTATCTATAAATCGTTCATTATTACTACCTATTCCTTTATTTATTTCTAATTTGTAGTTGTTTTACGTCGTTTCTAATGAAAAAAATCAGTGTTAAAAAGTTGACTGACCCCAAAACCGAAAGAGTAGCCAATTCTGACTATGTTAATGTTACGACACGACTAGTTACAGCATCACATGTAATCCCACAGCTGCTAATAAATACCAATACAATACCTACAATGTCAATTAGGTCCAGCATAGGCTACCTAGGCTAATTTATTTTTGCTATTTCCGATTCAGACTAAGACCTTGAATGAGGTGAAAGCTCAGGGACTACTTGGTGAAAAGGAACTTCGAGACAAATTGGACAAACTACGCATTATGAAGGAGCTGAAGCAAGCCAATGAAAGTAAGTGTTCAACATAATACGGTACCGTACATAGCCTTGCTGTAGAAAAACAACAGAGGCATTAACTGCTTTTCCACTCCGGCAGCATTTTCTCATGTTGTTGATGTATTCATTGTATTGTATAGGCCTATCCAATGTTTACCTAGGCCCCTAAGCTTCTTGCTAAAAATAAATAACTAGCCTATAAGGCTATAGGCATAGCCATAATATAATACATAGGTAAATTCAAAATTGTAGATCTAGGCACATTTATGTGTTTCATTACAGTCACTAGAAGGATTTGTTGTTTTCATATCCGACATAGTTCACTGATCGCTCGCTTTGGGCCCATTTCCTACAATTCATGAAAAATACTTTAAGTGTCTTGCTTGAGTCTGAATAGGATTGATGAATTTATTAGGTAGGGACCTAGACCTAGTTTTACTGAATTTTTAGTTTGGCCGAATTTCTAAAAATCAAGTAGGCCTAGGTCTAGGGCTAAACGCTAAATGTAAATTATTAGGCTATGTATTTCATAATTATTTTAGAACTTCAATCGAGGAATAAATTAATAAGTGTGAGTATCGGTACTGGAATGTGTAGGAAACCTCCCATCTGAAGAGGGCAGCAAATACTGCCTAAATATCACGCAGTGAGTGAGAGCGTTGCGGTTTTTACCATGTTTATTGTTCTGTGTAGGCCCTAGTATTTAAAAAAAAATATATATTTTGTAGATAGTTTCTTTATAACCTTAACTTAACGTATCAAAATGTTATAAATATGCTATTAACCGACGTAACCGTAGGCCCTACACCCGGAAAAAAAAACACAAAGCTGAGGGCTTTAATTTCTTTCCACACTAATCTCAGCACCTCCTCTCAACAGGCGTAGGCCTATATTGGGTTTTCAGGGAATTTAAAAATTAGGTTTCCACTTTTTAATAATTTTAGATACATACCTACATGTATTACGTGTGTGATGAACTGATTTTGAAGCTTTTTTTGTGAGTCTTTTATAATTTAAATCAATGATTAAAATCGAACACTGACCCAAATGTTTCTTATTCCAGGTGTGGTGACGAGCCTGGAGTTCCGCGAACAGGAAGCGTCGTTGTCTTTGAAGCAGAAACAGGATAGTCTGGAGGACAGTCGCAAGGAAGTTCAGCATCTGCAGCAGTTGCTGAGAGAGGAGAAGAAGGTTCAGGTGGAGAGGCTGTACGTACCACATTACGCAGGAAAACGTTGTTGAGAGATGACTGACGAGCGATCACGCCACGTGGCATTTTACTTGAGCCTAATGGTAGTAGTATGTTTAAGATGATTGGTCTAGCAGAGCAGGCCAAACTAAAACCGTAAAAAAAAAAAAATCCCTAGGATTTAATCTTTGTAAGTACTACCATAGCTTCTTTGATGACCTGTTTTGTTGTCAATGACAATAGTTTTCTACTCTTTGGTTTATGTTCACAACATATCTCTAACACATCTGGCAACATTTATTTACACTGATTCAGTAATAGAAGTTTGATCTTGTCCACTTTCTCTCTGTTTACAGTCTGTGCTAATGTAACATATGTAAACACTTTTGTCCTTTTAACACAACCTCCGATATTTAGGTGATAATATCGGGACAAGGGATTCCGGTACGTGCCACGGTGCAGGCTTTCCGGTAGGTCAGGATGATTAATAATATCACACAAACGATGGTTTTGAATGATGGTGAAGTGTAATTAAATATAAAGTAGATAGCTTACGTATTCCGGTTTCAAGATAACTAAGATTGATACATTATTAAAAGTGGATACTATGGTAAAAAACACAGAGACAAGGATGTCGGTGTCTCCTCACCGAGCCTCGGTGGATGAGAGAGGGGTCTTTTCTCTTGGGGCTTGGGGGTAGTCACAGCTTGCCGCCACGCGATGTTTTCTGAACACACCCACACTGCCTTCGCGATGCGGAAACGCTAACACGGACAGCATCCTTGTGCTGACTTTGGTGCTTCACACCAAGCACTAGAAACAACAGGGCGCAGGCTTTGAGCCCTAATACCAATTCCTCAGGCAGACAGTCAGAGTCAAGTTTGAAATGGTGAACCTTACCTATATCAGTGCAATAAGCAAGAGAATCTTAACCCTTTACATTCAAAATAATTTTGTTTATTTCTATATTTAGAAGGCTGTAAAACCGCTAACTACAAATTGCATTTAAAGACATGAAATGTGGCAGATATATAAATATGCTAGTAGTACTTTAGACAGAAATTAAAAAAGTGACTACACGGGCCGGTGTAGTCACTTTTTTAATTTCTGTCTAAAGTACAAACATAACAGCGTCATAGTCGCCTACTTTAAAGCCAAGTTCAAACATATATATAGGCCTATATATGTTTTAAGTATCTTTACGGTAAATAATCACGCACAGTATTTAAAAAATAACTTTTAATCCCAACGTTTCAGAAAAACTATGTTTCTATTCTAACTATTAACGATGAAAAACATAGTTTTTCTGAAACTGAAAAAATAAAAATGAAAAAAGTCTTTATTTAAATTTGGGGTGAAATATAGTGTGCAGAAACACCTATGATACAAGGGGAAATTGAAAATTAGGGAGTTTTATTCCTGGTGGGAAATATATTCTAATAGGTATTTACCAAGTTAAAAATGTCCCATGTATAAAAATACAAACTCTATGCTACGGCACATTCAGAAATACCTGCAGCATTTTGTTTCAAGCCGCAAAATTAGAAAATATATCACATCACAAAATGTTTTACTGTTTTAGCTCCATATCAAATTTCTAAAACAAGTGTAGGCCTAAGCTAGGTAGGCCCTACTATGTTCAAGTTCAAGTTTTTATTAATCCGTTGATTTATATAGGGTACAACATGATACAACATAACATGACATTTCGTGTGCCATCTTCAATGGTTCTCGAATGTGATCCATCCTCTTGAAGCTCTGCAAAACTTGGCGTTTTTAATAGGCTACTGTGAATAATCAACATTCAACAGCAAGATTTTTGAAGATGTTCAAAAGCTTTGTTAATAATTGTTAGTGGATGATTTTTGTAGAATTAACCCTCTCAATCCGCTAATCTTTCTTTCAGTTCCACGTACGAAGCCAATATGAGTATGCTGTCCAAGAAGTTTGTGGACGCTCCAATCGTCAACGTAAGTTTCTATAATGTGTTTACTTGACTAGACCACTTGACATCTCAGTTTGTTAGACGTTCATTTCTTCACATGATCTACATGTTTATATCGTGCATGAGTTACACTACTAATTTGCTGACCTTTGAGATAAATTAAAAGCTTATTTCATTATTTTGGCATTCATAATTTATTAAAAACTTAAAACATTATTGCTTGTTTCCATTAACCTTGCCAATTGGGCTTTGCAGTGCCGTTTTCTCACACTTGTAGCGCCAGTCTTGGGAATTGGAGCCAAGCAATATTTTACATCATGCTCATTTTGGGGGAATATTTCTTTGGCAATTAAGATATGCCCTTGTTAGCCTACTTCTAACTTTTAAATGACAATTTTGAATTTTTGTACATGTAGTCATCCCGGGAATGCGTTCCTTTTTTTAAGAGACTTTTGTGGTAACGCGTTCCTTTTCTTAGATCAGGAACTTGTAATGTCAAAGTTACTATTTCGTGGGAAATTGGAACGAATTTAACGTTCCTTTATAAGTAGGGATGGGATAGTGTACACGTTTTAATGCGTTTACACGTTTACTGTTTCTACGAAAAAAATAAACGTGTGTGTGTCCGCCGGCCAAAATCTCGTGGAAAAACAGAACATTTACGTAAAATATTACGCGCTCGACTCCCGCCCGAGTGCATCAACCAAGCCGGGCGGGCCGGCCTCGCCTCACGAGCCAGCTGGCTTGCTAGTCCAGCAAGGCGCAGGCGCTCACAGCAGACAGTGGAGCGGGAAAGTGCTATCTCTACAGCTCACCGTGTAGGTCAGACTGACGCGTCGCGTCTTGCACACTGGTCTTGCATCACATGGAACTAGGGACCTGCGCAGAGACGTACTTACCAGACTCGAAGGCTACCAGCTGACAAGCGTGCAAATAAATATAATTTCTAGGGGTGTGCAAATCCATTTTTAAATTTCGAATCCGAATCTCGAATCCCAAGCAAAAAGATTTGCGAATCCGAATTCGAATCCTAATCCAAAATTGGTTTACCTCACACGGAACAAGTAACATAAAGAAATGCCATAATTTCATGGTCCCGTGCTGTTTTTCACTGTTTTTACTTTTTACCACGTTTTCGAGACTCCGTGACATCTTCAACCAATCAACAACACTTTATCCATCCAGCCTTCTCTGAACGCGAAGTATTTATCTCGCGCGGTAGGCCTCGGGCCTATCTTGATAACATCGCGAGGAAACTTATTTTGTCATTTAAGAGCACATTAGTAGGCCAAAACATAACATTTATTGTATCCGCTGGCCATTTCATAGACCCGTACTTATTATTACGTACGAGTTCGGAGATGGGCATCGTTCACGTAATGCAAATGCATCGCTATGTGAAGGGAGACTGGCTGAGGTAAACACCGCGCCCGCCTGTCGTCTGAGCTGGCAGCCGGCCGGCTAGGGCTCGCGTGAATGAGTGAGACAGAGCGCGCTGTGCCGTCCGCTTGCGCAACGGTTGCAGGCAGCCTGCCAGTGCCAGCATCATCCAAGAGAGAAGAGAGGAGAGAGCGCATGTTGTTTTACGAATGCTACGTGCGAGAAAAACATCGCGTTTTCTTGAACAACAAGATGCGGAAATTCTTCGTTTACGTACGCGGCGGCCATGTTATCACGTGATCGATTGCAAACCATAAAATCGACCTATCGATTTATTTGCGTGTTTCTCGGGAGTTTGGCGCTGGATTCGAATTTTCGTATACTTCGAATTTTTACGATTTCGGATTCGACCAACGAATCGAATTCGAATACTAAAAGATTCGATTCGGATTCGATAATTTCGAAGCTTCGCACACCCCTAATAATTTGGCACATCTCACGTTGTCGCGACTCGCGAAATTTACAGATCTCTACTATAATGTATGTCTTGTTGCGTAGGACGCGAAGGCTCTAGAGCTGGAGATCAAGGTTCTTCAGGAGCTCGGCAACGAGGTCAAAGTTGAGCTGTCCAAGGTGAAGGAGGAGTTGCAGGAGCTGATGACTCGATACAACATGATGACCATCACCGAGGTATCGGAGCAAACTGTCGCCACCGAGCACAACCGTAACGTCTTCATCAAGCAAGTCATGTGAGTCTGATTACTTATTACTTAGTTTCTTCTAAGTCACTAAGTTGAAACATGTTTCAAAGTATGAGGTAGAACTTCAGTATGGATTAGAATTTAGAACATAATATCTTAGGTTATATATATGCAAAGTGCGAGTGTTGTTAGTTTTATATTTAATATTTATGCCTGGTGGGTCCATGTTTCCTTGTTCCTTACAAGGTTGACTCCTTGTCCTGCTGGAGGGCCCTAGCAGGTGATGAACCTGTTAGACCCTTCTCTTCTTTTCCTTCAACCTCTTCACCTGCAGCCAAGAGCTAGTATAGCACATGTGCCTGTGCCATAGCCAAGAGCTTGCAACTTGTAGTGTCTTTTCCTTTCATTTTCTGATCCCAGTCACAATTAGTAGGGCAGCCTCTCTCATTGCCACGGGTCTTGGTTCAAATCCAGGTTAAGACATGGTTGTTTTGTCGCCCAAGCACCAGAGTCTAGGAGGGAAGCCCCCTCACTGGCCATCTGGCAGCAGACTTGTCATTTTTAGTAATTTGCCAATTAACTGGATCCAACATACCGTATTGTTCCGAATATAGCGCGATGTTTTTTTTCCGAAAATACAATCTCAAAAACAGCACTCGCGTTATTTCCGCGCGCTTGCATTTGAAATAGCGCCTGAACATAGGCCACGCCTCTATACAACTCCCGCGCATTGTCTGCTGCGCTTCGCCCCGCCCACCCACTCGATGCCACTGAACTCGGCCGAACCTTGGGCGAAACTGTCTGCTAGTCGTCAGAATCCTTGGCCGTGATCACATCGTGACCTAGCTTGACCTACATAGATTTTGTTCGTCGGGGTTGTCTATACTAAGAGTCAACGTAATAATGAGTGATGAAGGAGAAGATGAAATGGCTCAAGATGAACAAATGAAGACTGCTGATCGCGTGGAAAAGAAAGGTTCCTCTGCCTTACAAATCAGCAAGGTTCCTCTGCCTTACAAATCAGCAAGGGATTGAAAAGGAGCTAGGCCTAGGCCTACGACGTAAACATTGAAGACCAGGAATCAGACTGGTGAACTGTGGTTGACATGTGAGCTTGTGCTTGGCCCTACCCTGTTAAAAACCATAGGCCTAGGCCCTAACATTGTTCAAAATGTTTTGTTGTAAGTGTTTCATGTACATTTTAATTTTCTTTGATTTTTTTTCTTTTTTCTTGAAATGATTCTGAAAAATTGGGGGTCGTGTTATATTCGAGGTCGTGCTATATTCGGAACAATACGGTACTATACAACCAATTAGTTGTCATCCATCTTTTTTTAATTGCATCAATATTGCATTTCATGAAATATTTCAAAACTAGTACCTAATAAAACTGACCCGAAAGGAAAATAAAGTCTAAAAATAGTCCAAACCCGTAAGCTCGATGTTGTCTCTAATAATACTGATACGCGTATTTATGATGAAAATCAGTCAATTTTAATTTTTGCTACTCCCAAAAGCGGTGAATGGGCGATGAAAATAATTCTAAATTTTGTTGAAAGTGGTTATCAATTTCTCCTTGATATTCTGGAGAATTTGGAGACTGGAGTCTTATCATGGACTTGCAGGGTACACAATAAAAACAAAATATAGCTATGAGATTAAGAGGCAGGTAATTCTAGTGTGAAAATATCTTTGTCTTCTGGTTACCTAAACCTAAACGCGTTGAACTGTTGTTGTTTTTTGTTTTTTTTTCTTGTGCAAAGTTGGCCTCTTCAGCCATTCTTCTGTCTTGCTATCCAATATAAGACTGCCTCCTTTTCTATCCTGCTCAGGTCATCGGGCAGGGAGTCAATGTCATTCTTGAGGGCGGCGCATCTGAAGAGATGCGCTCTGTCTTGATCTTTTAAATTACAAAGTTTGCAGGTGGCCGGTTCGTTGGTAATGTTGAAGCGGTGCAGGTGGTGCTGCAAGACGTCGTGACCGGTTACAAGCCGGAAATGGGCGGTGGCCGTCTTCCTCGACCAGTCTTTGTCTGGCCCTTTTTTGATCTCGGTCCACCAGTTCTTTAGTCGTGAAGTCTCTTCTGTGGTGTTTCTGAAGATCCTTTTTGTGGTTGACTTGATCTTAGTTTTGACATTTTGGTAGGAGAGAGGCGCTGCTGGTGGTTGCGGTGCTTTTGTGGCACTTTTGGCCAAGAAGTCTGCCTTTTCATTCCCCATGATCTTGCAGTGGCTGGGGATCCATTGAGTCTCTAATAGTTTGTTTTGCTGTCGGATGCCGACAAGGGAGTTTTTGAAAAGCAGCGATTTAGGATGGAGGTTCGCTGCTTGAGAGACAAATTGGATGGCTGAGACGCTGTCGCTTAGGATTACAAATTTTGTCTTGTTGAGGGGGAAGGCGGGGGTCTCGGCGATTTTTTCGGACGCCCTGGCAATGGCTGCGACCTCAGCGTCGAAGTATGTTTTGCCAGCTCCCATTGGAGTGGCTTCTTCAAAGAAGATGCAGTGGATGCCGTAACCTGTTCTGTTTGTAGCCGAGTCATAGGAGCCGTCTGTGAAGATGTGCACCCACTCTTGAAGAGGAAAGTGCTTCTTCAGGTGCTTCTCGGCAAGCTCTTTCAGTTCTTTATGGTCATGGTCATCTTTCTTCTCGATGCCGTCAATTTTGGTCCCCGGAGCAAGCTGATTGGACTTGTCCGGCAGAAGCTCTGGGAGTGGTACGTCAAGTGGTGCACGTGGTGCTTCTAGGAGGATAGGACAGTTTTTACTCTTCAGTTGGTGGACTGTTTCAGCAAAGTTAGTGTGCGCCTTGACTTTTGAGGTTGGGTAGTTGAGCCATTTGTCGGGGTTTAGGCGCGCCAGTTTTTCGTGCAGTTGGACAGCGCGCTGCTCTCTTCTTAGCTGTAGAGGCTCAATTTGGCTGAACCACTCCATGGCGATAATTGGGGTGGTTTTCACTGCTCCCGTTATGAGGCGAAGGGCTCGATTTTGGACTCTGTCGACATGGCTGGCGTGCGTTGCGGCGGCGGGGAAGACTTCGGTGCCGTACTCAATGGCTGGTCTGATGTACGTTTTGTACGTCAGTGCCAGAGTATCTAGTTTTTGCGCCCCAGGACACACCGGCTACCCTTTGAAGGAGTCGTAGTCGTTTTTGGCCCTTCTCTGCAGCCTTTTCAAAGTGGATCTTGCCGGTCATTTTTTTGTCAAGAGTCACGCCAAGGTACTTCATCTCATCTGTCTGTTTAATCTGTTCGCCATCAAGAGTGATGTTGAACTTGAAGGGATTGTGACTCATCGTGAACTAGGTGCAGATGGTTTTGCTGCAGTTTATCTTAAAGCCGTGCACTTTGATCCAGCCTGCAGCTATCGTCATGGCGAGGCCCATTTTTTGCTCCAGTCCAACCGGACATTTTCCTGTGAAGAAGATGACAAAGTCGTCTGCAAAAACTTTGACAGCCAGGTATTCGATTCAATAGTTTGATGAGTCCATTGATTGCAATTTTGAAGACGGTCGGCGCTGTGATTGTACCTTGAGCAACTCCGGCTCGCGTCTTACGTGTTTTGCTATGGGCACCTTTGTGGACCACCTTGATACGCCTCTTGTTAATGAAGTCGTGGAGCCATCTGACAATGTTGTTTGGTACTTCATCTTTGATCATCTGCTTGACTGCCCATGACCGGTCGGTGGAGTCGAAAGCTCCAGAAAGGTCGATGGAGACAGCCAGTGTGCTTTCACCTTTGCTGAAACCCTCTTTGACTGTCTGCGCAAAGTAGGGCGACTTGGTCTGTGGTGCCTCGGTGTTGTCGAAAACCTGCCTGGTCTTCGGCGATGATGTAGTTGCTTTCGAGGTAATTATCCAAGCGTGCATTGACTATTTTCTCAGCCGTCTTTGCAAGGGCGCTTGTGAGGGCAATTGGACGATAGCTGGCAGGGTCAGAGGCGTCTTTCTCAGGCTTCAGAATTGGCGTGATGAAGGCAATTTTCCAGCTTGATGGGACTTCACTGGTCCAGGAACTGTTTATGAGGTCGAGGACAAGTTTCCGTGCCTTAGGTCCCAGGTGTTTAAGGAATTCAACATGAATCTTGTCAGGGCCAGGCGCTTTTTTGTTGTCTAGTTTGATGATTGCATAATCCAGCTCCTGGGAGGTGAAAGGCCGATTGTAAGCGTTGTTTGGCATGTGCTTGTACTTAAATTTTGGCAACTTTTTTGGCTTCTTTCTTAGAGGGCTGCTTATGGTGGTAAAGTGTCTGCACAGGACATCAGCCTTTTCTTTGTTAGTCACTGCCATATTTCCTTTATAGAGAAGAGGAGCATTTTCTTCTTCTGGCTTTGCTTTTTTCCCACATAAGTTGGAAGTGTAGATGTGAGCCTTGTAGGAGTCTTTTCTATAGTCTAGATTCAACAGAAAATTTCTAAATTTCTGCTCTTTTTTCCTCGTCGATTGCTTTGGTGAGGTTGTTTTGAGCTTCAAGAAGCTTTTCTTTGCTGGTTGGGGTCTTTTGCTGTTCTGTATCTTGTCTACATTTGTTACGCTTTATCCTCAGATTTTCAAGCTTTCTGCTCCAAAAGGGTTTGTAGTTTTTTCGGGAGCCTCTGGGAATGTGTTCGCGTGCAGCTTCCAGTATTTTCTCCTCCAGCAGTTTTGTATCTCGATGTGGGTTGCCCGAGAGTTGATGATGATTGTTGATGTTGATGAGTTGATGAAATGATTCAAAGTTTCATTCCGCTAATCAATCTACTCGACGTGACTGTTCCAGCCAGGACATGGAGACCGAGGTGTCGCGAGAGAAGAAGCACTGCTGGGATCTCACCGCTCACATGAAGAGTCTCGAGGCAACCGCTTCCAGCATGCGACGAGAACTGGACAACATCAAGTCCAAGCAATAACTTTCCATTAGGCCTACGTATGTACGTACGCGCGGCAACCAAGTTACCGAAACACCAAAAAGTATGACATAAGATTTAGAAAATGTAACATATTTTTGCATACTATATTTTGTTTTGCATTTCTGAGGTAATGCTACGTTAAACTTCAGTTTATTCTCTCTTGTAAGTATGGTTGTATGTAGTACATTGTACAGTAGTAGGTTCAACTGCCTTAATTTCAAATTTTAATGATCAGTCTACTTTCAAGTGTATGTGGACTAATAGTTTGCAACTGCCTGTCGTATTTCAAATTTAAATTGTTTACAGTTATTAGTAGTGGCTTCATGTAACAATTGTTCCTAAGTATCAATATGATCTGAAAATTAAGCTGATCAGTGATCCCCGATTATTATTATTATTTGTAATAAATAAATATTGAGGGAGTACGTACTACATTATCCACTTTTATGGTTTCGTAAGTACTTGCTTCGTTCAGACAGTGACAAAAGTTAATGGTGTTTAATAAATTGCGTAGGCCTACCAATGTAGGCTTCCATAACATCAACTACAGTATTCAGCATCTGTGTTGGGCAGTGTGTTCATCCAGCAGAATCTGCAACATAGACGCATAATAATAAACCATATGTGGGCATCGCATTTGAGAATCTCAAAGAATCTGACTTTGTTACGTTTATGACCGTACAACGTTTAAGAAAGTACCTAGGTAGTTTTAAAATCATTTTATTTCAATACACAATCTATGTTTGACAAAATTAATATTTTACAATAGGACAGACAGTAGGTTGAAAACGCGTTGATTCTCTGTAAAAAGGGTAGACGACGACTGATTTTAGTTACATTCTGACACTGTAACCACTTATCTTAATATGTATCCAGGAGAGAAGGCCTTAAATATTCATTGTGCCAAATGCTTTGAATGTTGTACTGTTAATACAGTTTCTATGACGGGCCTACGTTATTAATTTAGTCCTTAGAATTTCCTGTGGGTTAATGCCAGGGAGACACCTCACATGTTGGAAGCAGCTAGAGTTGCAAGTTACCAACATTCAGTCAACTTCTCTCACTACGGCATTAAAGTACCAACCTAACTTAAATGGTTCATGACTCGGGAACCCGTTTACATTTAGGATATTTTTCTCTTTGTAGTTAAGTTAATCTGTTGTGTGGACCATCATTGTTTTGCCTTCCGGAAGGTCTTTCGTAACCATCTTATCGATGTTCCTCTAAGACATGTAGATCTGAACAAAGTGGTGAGGCGTTAAGTATAATTACGTCTTTCTTATTCCTCATCTTATTCTTTACGGAGTGCTATTTATGTGATCTTTGATACATCGTTATCATTGGGTCTAGTCATGTTCTACCTGTTAGTACAAGATGCAAGATGTTCACGTTTAGGGTATAATGTTCCTTCCACTCACTACGGTAGTAAAAGTGTACTTCTTGATGATAATACTAAGTAACACATACCGGTAAATTATTATTTAAATCAAAATGTGCTGTGTAATGTTAAATTATTATAGTTCCTAGTTAAAAATGCGTTGTAAAAGATAACATATTTTGTGTATGTTTCATACTTTTATATTCATCTCTCTCAATAAAAGAAACTACTATTTCAACAAATACATAAGACTTGATTTATTTCTAAAGTGGTAGATTTGTAACCAAGGCCTCTATGTTTGAAGTAGATGCCGACGTCATTGTCGAGTGGATCTTGGTCAATCAACTGGGCCCAATAAAATATTAATCACTGATTGGCCACGATTTACCCGTCGATGCTAGCTGGCATCATTGGCAAGGTCACTGTACCTGGTTGCTTTGTGAGCTACTGGTGGTTAGACCTCGGTGAGTTTCAACCTTGGCTCGTCTTCAACCTGTCGCAGCGGCAGTGACTTTCATGAGTACACGGAGAGACTTCATTTATTTATTGGCAACCCCCTCAAAACATTAATTTTTAAGTCTATATTATAGAGGGCAGTCTGAAGAGTGAAGATCACATTGAAGGTAATTCTAATTTGGTTTTGGCCTTGAGTGAAGTATGTTTTGATAAAGTAAGTAAGGAAGCGACACCCAAAAAGTACGTAATCCTGGACCGGCACCTCCACCATCCGCCCCAAAAATGTTATTATTTTGTTACCCTAAAACAGGGTACCCTTTTTAGAGTATCAGGTCCGCCCCAACACCACTACAATTTTTTTCTCCCTGGACCCGCATTAGCTGGGGTTACCCCGTTGTGACCCTCTTCAGGTGACTGATTTCTGTACGTTGCTGAAACTTTAAGCACCCGTTCCCATTGTAATTGTTTGTTGTGTGCACGTTTTGCTTGTATTATGATTGATGTATTACTGTAATGTATTGTAGTAAAATGTATGTCATATTGTATTGTGTGTGTGAATACTGAATTGTAAGAATAGCAAATTGCAGAACTACTACTACTATACTGGATCAACTACCGATGACTGTGTGGCCTAGGTGTGGTACCCCAGTTTCCTGGCAATGTCGTGTTGCAAGTTAAGGTAAATACAACACAGTTTATCTTACATTCGTTCTAATCATACAACTTTTAATAAAAACTGTGTTTTAATAAGATTACTCAAGAGCCATTGTTTGCTGGGAAGAGGGGTCAAACCTTATCATGGATGACGTCATGTTACTTGTAAGGCTTTAACTTCAGTGTTCAGGGGAATAAAAAATACTGATGTCGAGTTTTAAAAATAACTTTCAAAGTTACTTAGGGTGTTCAAAATTTGAAAAGATAAGTACTTGTACCCTGCAAGCAATCCAGGCATAAAGTAGGGGTCTGCGGGTAGCACTTTTTAGGTTCGGGTAGTTTTCGGGTTCGGGTAGTAAAAAATAACTTAATTTCGGGTTCGGGTCGGGTATTTTTTCCACTAAAAATAACTACGAATTACACATATTAATTAATGCAACATTTATTGTTGCAATTTTTATTTGCAATTAAAAGATTTAACTAATGGTAACTATTAAGCCCGTGGCCTGACTAAACTTACAAAAAAGAATTAACGATAATTAAGTTATAATTATTCACATAATTATTAATTTAGGGACCCTGAAAAATAGCAACTAAAGTCTTCATTTTGTTATAAAAAATCTTTAATTTCAGTATAAAAACTCAAAATAAAGGATCCATTTCGCATAAAAAATTCAATTATTTCAAACTATTTTTTCAATTTCGCGTATTTTCAAACTTCCCGCCGTTAAGTTTCAAATGTTGGTACTTCGTAGATCAAGAACAAAGTTTCTATAGTTTGTATTTGTTATGTTGCCGACCCTGTGTGACGTCACCAGCAGCAGCTCAACAGCTGTTGTACTTGTGTGGCCTATTATTGTAGTGGCCTATTTTCTCGCGAGAATATAGGCCTAGTAGGCCTACATACTTGGAAAATGGGGAAAAAACTGCAGATTTCGACCAAATTTCGTGAAAAACAATAGAACTGGCTGTATTTCGCCTTTAAAAGTAAAACCAGTCTATTTTGCTCCATTTCGCGATCGTTTTTTTGACGATTTAAGGGTCCAAAGAGGTTAGCAATTTAGGCCTAGGCCTACCCGAAAAAAACCCGATTTACATTAAAAAAGCCCGAATTTCGGGTATGCTTCAAAACCCGAAATTACCCGAAATTTCGGGTACCCGCAGACCCCTAGTATAAAGGTATACACTACTGTATGTCGACAAATGGACCCTACACAATGCAGTGCACAATGCAGTATGACTTCTGAGTTATTTATTTAAGATCAGAAGTGTCAATTGAACAGTGTTTTAAACGTCTCTAAATTAAAGGGGTATTTAACCGCTAAACTCAAAAAATATATTTCATTCAGGCTAACTAGTAATGAATTTAGCAATTAACAGAACAATTATTGGGGCCACCATGACCTCCCAAAAAATTGTCAAACATGACATTTTTCGAGCTAGGTCCCATCGGCAAAAATCTCCCATAAGAAATAACATGGGGACGATCTTTATGCCCCGTGACCTTGGAGGATTTTGATACAAAAAAATATTGGCCATTATTGACGTACTCGACAGCCTTTTCTGTAAATTCTCTATATTATGTTTTGTAATTTGGGCAAGTAGTTCGGTCAAAATATGCTGATTACCAAGATGGGGTGTGATTTTGGAACGCATATTTTTGCGTGTTTGAGGGTATATTTGGGCTCAGTTTCAAGACACGATGTTATAAAGGGGCATTTTACATTGGTACTATGCTCTAGTATCTATGTGGACCAAAAAAGAAGCAGGTTAAAGCCGATTTAGGAAATTTTCCAAAACACCAATTTCTGGATAAAAAAAAATTAAAAAATTCGTGTTAAATCACAGTTACAAGATATAATTTTTTAAACTGTCATTTTAGTGTAGTATTGTGCTATAGATCACGTGGTAAAAAATAATTTTTGGGGTTTTTAGCCCCTTTAAGAAATTTTAATATAGCTGTTGGTTCTGAGGTTACTTATTGTAGTGTATTGGTGTGTGTAAGTTGGCAGCACGGGACTGACCAAAGTGGAGTAGTGAATAAAGATGGATGCTAGAAGCTAAACCTTGTCAAGTGAGTTCATTACATTGGCGACGAAAAAAGCGTGATTCAATTCGATGTTATACACGAAACAGTGATTGAATTCGGTAGTGTACAACAGTGTTTTCAATACGAGCGAGCGTGCAACGTAAGCTACAATGGATTCAGAGAACTCCAGCATCAAACCTTTCGTGCCCGGCGTGGATCACACCAGCACCTCACAGCGAGGGGACCGCTGGCTCAGGGCGTTTGACTTGTACGTCTTGTCGAAGGGCATAACTTCAGGACTAAGACAAAGGGCTCTACTACTACACGTAGCGGGGGCGGCTGTACAAGACATCTGGTTTGCACTTCCGTCGGCGAGCCGAGAAGTAGCCACGGGTGAGTGTGAATATGCTAAATGCAAGTCTGTGTTGGACGAACAGTTCAAGCCTCAAACCTGCTTCGCCCACCAGCGCCAAGTGTTCCGCGCAATGGCGCAGGGCGAGGAAACGGTGGCCCAGTTTATTACGCGTCTGAGAGGCCAGAGCTGTTACTGTGACTTTGGGGATAAAGAGGAAGATAATATCCTAGACCAACTGAGGGAGAAATGCCGATTACCCGAGGTACGTAAAGATTTCATTAAAGAGGGAGACAGGTTAACTGTTGATAGGGCTCAAGAGATCGCAAGAGCAATTGAAGCCTGCACACAACGTGCTAGTTTGGGCGAGGCTGAAAACGTTGCACGGGTGACGTCATCGCCCGGCCAGTCAAGCAACCGGCGTTCCGGTCGGCCTGGCTCGAGGCTAGCATGCTATCGATGCGGTAATACCAACCATCTCGCGCGCGACGCGAAATGCCCCCGCGAGAGGGAGGAAATGTAATGAAGTGCGGTATTGAGGGGCACTTTGCTAAAACATGTAAAACCAAGGGTGACAACATGGAAATAGACAAGATAAAAATGATTCTTCACGGAAAATGGGGTCCAAAGTCCATAATTTAAATGAAGGAGAAGAAGAAGAAGCCCAAGGTTACACCTTTGCTGTTAGAGGGGAGATCGGGCATAAAGATTGCTTCATAAAAGCTGAGGTGGGAGGTGTTTCAATTAAGCTGATGATTGATTCGGGGGCTTCCTGTAATGTCCTAGATAGGAAGACATGGGAGACTTGCAAGCAGAATAAAATCAAGGGGAAATGTACAGTTACTACAAAAAACATTTATCCTTATGGGAGTACCCATACCCTTAAAGTATTAGGCAAATTCACCACAGAAGTGAAAATTGGAGGGGAAAAGGGCCAAGAAACAATATTTTACGTGATAGACGGTGACGGAGTACCGCTCTTGGGGAGCAGTTCTGCCAGAGACCTGGGCGTTTTAAAAACCGGGTTTCCTCTGAATGCAATAAGTTCCAGGCCCACACAAGAAGAGAATTCTACACTGCAAGAGAATTCTACACTGCAAGAAAAGACTACACTGCAAAAGGTTAAGGAAGAATTCCCAACTGTCTTCACCGGCGTAGGTAAGCTTAAAGATTTTAAGTTGAAACTTTGCATTAAGACAGATGTCACACCAGTGGCATTGCCAGTCAGGAAGACGCCTCACCAGCTAAAGACGAAAGTAAGTGAGAAAATAGAAGAACTCCTAGCTAATGACCTTATAGAGGAGGTGCGTGAACCAGCAGAGTGGGTTTCACCGGTGGTGTTGACTCAGACCAATTCAGGTAAGCTGCGACTATGTGTCGACATGAGGTTGCCAAACGCTGCAATTGTACGGGAGCGACACATGATACCAACCATTGAAGAGATAACCCCGGGAACTACGAGGAAAGCACTGTGTTCAGTAAGTTGGACCTTCGCTCTGCGTTCCACCAGATTGAGCTCGACGAGGGGTCACGAGGGATAACAACCTTTATATCCAGCGCAGGGGTGTACAGGTACAAAAGGCTCTTTTTGGGATCAACTGCGCGGCCCGAAATATTTCAGCGCATAATAGAAGACGTTGTAGCCGAGTGCGAAGGAGTATGCGTCTTTATAGATGACTTCATCGTTCACGGAAAACCCAAGCACAGCACGACCACAGACTGCGGATTGTGATGCAGACATTCGCAGAGAAGGGGCTCACACTTAATCCAGACAAGTGTGAGATCAGCAAACCTAAAGTGGACTTCATAGGGCACCTGATTTCCAGTCGGGGGATCAAGCCACTACATAGCAAAGTACTGGCGGTCCGGGACTTTAGGGAACCAAAAACGAAAGAGGAATTGAAAAGTTTCCTTGGTATGGCAGGGTACTGCTCCGGGTTCCTTCCCAACTATTCTACGGCTACAGAGCCGCTGAGGCGACTTTTGAGACAAAACGTTAGCTTCAAGTGGGGCAGGAGCAGACGGATGCGTTCAACAATATTAAGGAAATGTTATCAGACGAGAGAACTTTGGGATTCTATACACCGGGAGCACCGACGACGATCATCGCAGATGCTAGCCCGTATGGGCTCGGGGCCGTCTTAGTTCAAGAACAGGAAGATGGGCCAAGGATAATAGAGTTCGCAAGCAGGTCACTCACAGATGCCGAGAAAAAGTTCAGTCAGGTCGAACGCGAGGCACTTGGACTGGTATGGGGGTGCGAAAGATTCCACCACTACGTGTACGGGGGCGAGTTTACATTGATAACCGACCATAAACCACTCCAATTCATTTTCGGGACCAAGTCCAAGCCATGCGCGAGAGTAGAGCGATGGGTGCTTAGACTCCAGTGCTATAACTACAAGGTAGAATACCAGCCAGGGAGAAGCAATATTGCTGATCCACTGTCGAGACTATCAGTTAACTCGAGGAATCCGAAACAACAGAAGATCCAGATCATCATGTTCGATGGGTAGCAAGTCAAGCTGTTCCCAAAGCTATGAGCCTGGAAGAAATCGAAAAAGAATCCAGACAAGACCAGGAACATCTCTATTAAGGAGGAGCATCGAAACCGACACATGGCCGGATGAGCTGAAGAAATTCAAACTCATCAAAAGTGAACTATGCGTGTACCAATCCACGTTATCCGGGGAACCCGCATATTCATACCTACAAACCTAAGAGACAGGGTGCTCGAACTAGCACACCAGGGGCATCCTGGCATAGTCTTGATGAAACAGAAATTGCGTTCAAAAGTCTGGTGGCCAGCATTAGATAAGGCAGTGGAAACGTTCTGCAGACACTGCCATGGGTGCCAGGTGGTCAGCTCACCCAGCCGCCCAGAACCTGTGATTAGAACCAGATTACCAGACAGACCGTGGCAAGACTTGGCGATAGACTACTTGGGACCGCTCCCAAATGGACAATACGTGTTCGTTGTCATCGACTACTATTCAAGATTCCACGAGGCCGTGCTATCACCTAGCGTCACAACCGCTAAAACTATCGACCTGTTAGAAGAAATCTTCGCACGATTCGGACTACCGGAATCGATCAAATTGGACATGCGGCATACTTCACTAGCAACGACTTCCATGATTATTGTATCACCAACAACATCGAGTTGAGATACTCGACGCCAGAGTGGCCGCAGGGAATGGCGAAGTGGAGCGACAGAATCGGTCCATAAAGAAGAGACTTCGCATAGCAGCAGCAGCTGATCAAGACATCAAGACTGCCTTGAGAGAATATCTCTTTCTCTATCGAACAACACCCCATTCTACAACGGCTGCACTCCGGCTTCATTGATGTTTGGACGAGAGCTTCGTGACAAAGTTCCAAGTATACAATCATGTACCTATCCAGATGAAGAATTCCGAGATCGGGACAGGGAAATGAAGGAGTTAGGGAAAACATACATCGATCAAAGACGAGGGGCAGTAAGCAGCAACATATCTGTAGGAGACTACGTGTTGGCGCGTCAAGAGAAACGCAACAAGTTTACCACACCGTATAACACAGTACCGTTCGAGGTTACCGAGAGGGATGGCAACGCCGTGACGATCTGTTCGCCAGCCGGTGCACAGTACCGTCGGAACGTGAGCCACGTACGGAAGTACTACTCCCCACAACCTGCAAGCCCTACACTCAATCCAATCCCTTCGACACATATCACAAATCCCGAGAACCATGTTCCCGACCAACCAGCAAATACCTCACTGGAGAACAATCATCACCCTCCTCCTATAGTCACAATTAATCAAAACATAGATGTTCCATTGTCTCCACAGTCTCCTAGACCTGTAGCAGGAGACAGATCAACCCCGCTCCGACCAGGGAACCGTGGGAGCGAAGAGGCCAGGCCGAGCCGCCAACGCAGACCCCCGGTTTGGATGAGTGACTATCAACTGTAGAAGATTAATGATCATGTGAGGTGTCCTTATCATTCCATTGACAATTCCGATTATTAGTAGTTTAATAACAAAATAGTTCGTCCACATCAGTAGTTTACCAACGTGGAAGTTTAATTATGTTATGTTAATGAAACGTAGTATGTAGTTCAATCATAACCATAATTAGTGATTACATAAGAAGAAGTGAAGATCAAAGACATTATAAATCATTATCCATTCAATATAATTTTGGAGGTACCTAGTTTGTAGTTTCAAATCACTTTAAGAAAAGGGAATGATGTAGTGTATTGTGTGTGTGTAAGTTGGCAGCACTGACTGACCAAAGTGGAGTAGTGAATAAAGATGGATGCTAGAAGCTAAACCTTGTCAAATGAGTTCATTACACTTATGTCTTATCCAAAAATTTTCAAAACAAATTCTGCTCTTTTATTTAGTCCCTCTTTTATTCTGCCAACTTTTTAGACACCTTTAGTGGAATCACATATAATAGTGTGGTGGAATATTTTGAACTCGTGTGTATGTAGGTGTAGGATTTACTCTGTATTAAATTACAATGGAACTTTTCAAAGTTCAGTTCCATCAACAAAAGAATATTTAAATAGAACTCAAGTTCCTGAAAATATGTACCGTTGTTAAAGCTTAAGATTTTTTATCCGCGCCAACGCAAGAAAAATCAATATTCCCTATGAAATTATGATTATTAATTGTTAATTGAATCTTAAATACCATCAACCACGTTTTTCTATTTTCTCAAATATACAACCAAGTCAAAATATAGTGAATGGATTTGAAACTTGGCTCTGTTAGAAAATCAAAACTCTTTTTGTCTAATTTTTTCGGACCGGGCACTTGGCAAATATCGCCTCTTAAGAGTTTTGATTACAATTGTCTTTCATGCAAATTTTTTAGTTTGCAGGTATTTTGTACCGATTTGTACCGCCAAACGAAAAAATTCGCAGGAAAGACAACTGTAAAAACTCTTTTCTCTCCAACACAAGTTGAAAATTAATGTCACATAAACACAACTACCTACGTAAAATGGTACGTGTGCCATAGGGCGAACTGAAGTTTGGAATTGTTTTGAAAAGGCAATATTTGCCGTGTGCCTAATCAGAAAAATTAGATTAAAATAGTTTTGATTTTCTAATAGAGCCACGTTTCAAAGCCATTCACTATATTTTTAATTGGTTGCATATTTGAGAAAATAGAAAAACGCAGTTGATTCCCCAGTAGTGGTCTTGTTTGTGGCTCGTTGGTCTTGTTGTGTGGCTCGTTGGTCTTGTTGTGTGGCTCGTTGGTCTTGTTGTGTGGCTCGTTGGTCTTGTTGTGTGGCTCGTTGGTCTTGTTGTGTGGCTCGTTGGTCTTGTTGTGTGGCTCGTTGGTCTTGTTGTTAGCGTATCTGCTTCCAATGCAGAAGGTCCAGGGTTCGATTTTCCGCCAAAGTCAGAATTTTTTTAACTTCTGATTTGGACTTAAGTCCATCAGTTCTTGTCTTAGGAGTTTGTAAACGGTGACTTTGGAGCCGTCCTAGCAACGAAGCACATAATAAATTCAGAGTTGTGCTGAATCGGCCTTGTTGATTCTGGCGTTGATCCGCGGGTGTTCGCACTGTCCATACCACTGATTGCTATATTTCCTATTAAAAATTACGATCTTTGGTTGGTTATCGCTCACTCGCCGATTGTACCGGGCCTACAAGGTTGGCTTAGTCGCTTTGATTTAAAGTCCCCGGTCCCCCACTGAAAATCAGTTATATAACTGAGTGGGTAGACTCTAAATACAATTTATTTATTATTATTATTTACTAGTTCTCACATAACGAAGTCACGAAACACCCTCTACTGACACTGCAGCAGCATTGGGGCGGACTTTTTTAATTTCTGAATTTTAGTAAATAAAAACAATTACACCTACGGGAGTGTTTCCCGACTAACCAAATGGAGAAACTGCAGCAGTGTTTTGTTATGATATTGATGGAGCCAGCGTTTACCCCTGGACCCCTACGTCAAGGGGAGCGTCCCGGTGAGGGATGGTGGCGGGGGGGGGGGGGGAGTAGGGGGGCAACCTCATCCCAAACAACCCCACGATCTCCGTGTTACACTGTGGAAGTGTGTAGTTAAACATTCTTACAATGAATTTGTAAGAAATTGACATTTAACTAATAATTGGTAAGCAATCAATCATAACTTCATAGGCATTGTTTTAGATCTCGGCGCGTGACATTCTCCTGGGCAATACTGTTCCCCTGCATTTGTAACCAGTGGCGTAACGTTTTAAAGTCAGTGGTGTCATCCTAAAATAATTATTGATGGGTATACTAAATAAATAAATCCGTATTAAAGTCTACCCACTCAGTCACATAGCTGAGTTTCAGTGGGGGACAGTAAACCGTAGCGACCAAGCCAACCCTGTAGGCCCCGACGCAATCGACGAGTGGACTACCACGAATCAACGCCAGAATCAACAAGGCCGATTCAGTACAACGTTACATTTAGGCCTATTATGTGACTCGTTGCTAGGACGGCTCCAAGGTTACCGTTTACAAATTCCTAAGACAAGAACTGATGGAAAAAAGTAAAAAACTTCTGACTTTAGCGGGAATCGAACCCTGGACCTTCTGGATTGGAAGCAGAGACGCTAACCACAAGACGTTGTGTTGACTTACAGTGGGAGGTCTGGGGGGTAGCCCCCGGTGCTCGTCTCTCGCCCCTTTAAATTGGGGGGGTGCTCGCGTCCCCCCCCCCTCCCGTAGTTACGCGTTTACGCCACTAACTTAGTTCCTCGAACCCGAAGGAAGTTCCACCCACTCATCCAGCCAAGACAGGCGTCGCTACCAGGTATAATGATGACGTCTCCGCTAATCTCTGTTATCTCATGTGTTAGTGTCGGTGAATAAGGTCGCGGTGGCTCAGCAGGTATTTAACAATAGTTATATTATATTGATAACGCGAGATTAGCCTGGCGAGTGAGTCAAGAGAGAGAGAGAGAGAGAGAGAGAGAGAGAGGCCGGCTGCTGCAGTCTCGTGTCAGTCAGCGCCCAGTCTCCGGCCGTCCAGCAAGAACACGTAAGTAATCTCCAGCTGTAGAGTATAGTGTTGGGCGAGTTTCTCGGGACTTTATCGTTGGGACCGGCCAATCTTTCAACATGGTCTTCGGATGGGAAAATTAGGTTAGAGGGAGTGGGGCGCGAGCCGCGTAATAATAATAATAATACATAATAATAATAATAATTGAAAAATATACGCGCTTCGCCCCCCCCCCCACTCCCCCTAACCTATTTTCCCCCAAATATGAAAAGTTGGCCGGTCCCAACGATAAAAGTACCCGTTTCTCTGGGCAACCTCACCTGCTAAACTGAGTCGGGTCTGTGGAATATCTTTATCCCCGGCGGGACGTTACTACCTCGAGGCTCCTACCCTAACCTAACCAACCCCCTAACCTAACCGGTTTCCCCGCAAAGTGCGGGACGTGGTAATGACCGGTTTGTGGGTAAGAATATACTGTCACACCAGGGCTCTGCTAGTCGTTACAGGCGAGGAAAGAGACAGAGTCCAGCTCAGTGGCGTGCAGAGGTTTGATAGGGACCGGCGCGAGCGCGATCATACTGGTGGGTACACCCACCCCCGTGAATGTATTTCCGCTGGCCACACGGGGTCTGGGGCGAAGCCCCAGCCGCCGGAGGCGAAAAATTTTTGGGTCCTTTTTTCCCTTAAGATAGCTTGTAGTGCGATCTGAGACACGGAGGGCACTAAATTACTAATTGCAAATTTGCAATATTTTATAGGAAACTTTCCAAGGATTGCTATATATGCTATATTTTTTATTTATTTCAATTTTAATACGAAATTTACCAATTATCATTTTCAATTTGTGGATATGTTTAAAATATACTGAGAAAATCATTATGTGGATATACAATTTCGAAATATGGTCTGTTTGATCATAAGGTAATTAGAACACAGAATGTAATTGAACGCAATTCTTGGTCGCGTACACTTACGATCGGCCGAGCCTCTCCAAACGATAAGTGAGCGATATTTTATAAACATAACTACCAAGATATTGCTATACAACTATCAGAGTTGGGTAAGTTCCTTAAAAAATGGAACTAGTTACAGTTACAAGTTCCTCATAAGAAAAAGGAACTCTTTCCAGTTCCAAGTTCCTCTTAAAAAAAAGTTCCTTTTTTAAAAATAACCATTTTGCTTTAGATCTTCTCGAGAGGGTCAATGTAGGTATCCAAATTTCTACTTAAAACCAAATATTTGCAAAGAATGCATAAACTCTGTTTGAAATTTGGAGGAATTAAATATATGGATGAGTATGTAGGCTTTCACGACTTGTGAATAAATTTTGAATGATCTTTGGGTTGATGATGCACTGCTCCACGTTTCGCAACCAACAAGGGTGGTGAACACGACACAACGCAACAACCCAAAAGATCATTCAAACTCAAGGGTGAAATTTAGCTGGCAATGCGACTAATAATGGTGAGAAACCCATGGGGGATGGGGTTGACCACTGAGTGTAGGAATAGGGATGGGGGTATGACAAGAATTTAGAACAATAGAGTCGAATTTTAGATTTCCTGGAAATGGAGTATTTTACAATCCCTTCATTTTGTAAGTAAACTATGATTTGACTCTTTCATTCCTTAAATTTGTACAGTCAAGTTATAAAAAAGGAACTTATGAAAATAAGTTACAGTTCCTGGAAAATTGGTACTAGTTCCTCCCTTAGTTCCTGTCTGGAAAAAGGAACTAGTTCCTCCCTTAGTTCCTTAAAAAGGAACTATTTCCTAGGAACTGGAACTGTTTAGTTCCGTTCCTACCCAACACTGACAACTATACACCATTACATCCAGCTTGCAAACCAAGTGAAGTTATAACTAATAACAATTTATCTTGTATTACCTGAACATGTTATATTTTTTAGAGGTGAGTGGGGGTGGGTCACCCAAAGCCAGGGGGTGGGTACACCCCTTGGCTTTGGCACCGGCGCGGCTCGCGCCGCGGAACCATAGTCTGCACGCCTCTGGTCCAGCTTGAAAACATCAGCTAGTACTTAGCAGGAGTCACTAGAGTATGGACATGGGGGGGGGGGGGGGGGGGGGCGCAAATCCAGCAGTGGCAATCCAAAAATTCGTAAGTGGGCTTTATAGTGCCAGTAGCGTATGCAGGAATTGATAAAGGGAGGGTTCAACCAATTCATAGATAGATGTATACCGAGGACTACGTGGGAAAATTTTTCTCCTTCAAGGTCATTTTGGTGAAAATCTGTGCGTTTTAAAGGATGACTTACAGTGGGTTGTTAATTATGAAAAATAAGAAAAATAGGAAATTATTTGGGGGGGGGGGGTGGATAGTGCCCCCCTAAAACCCCCTAGTGACGCCACTAGTAAGTATAGGGGAGTGGGCATATTTTCTTCCCGAAACTAGAGGCGAGCTCTGATCCCCGATGACCGAACCGTACCTACCCGTGGCTGGTTCTGACCAGCATGCCCCCCCCCCCCCCTCCTCCCCACATAGGCTAGAGTGGCGCATTATTACTTAACGGTTGACACGCCCTTAAAATCCAGACAAATCAAATTGTGGGCTGTTAACACATAAGAATTAAACCTTTGCGTGATAATGTTTGGATTTAGAACAAATAGGTAGTAGTAGGAGAAGAAGATAAATAATTAGCACCCCCGCTCCCGGATTTGATTCTGGGAGAGGCCCCTCCCCCAGCAGGGCAGGGCGATTGTGTTGTGACAGTGGGAACGGGGTGGGGGCGAGAGGAACTTCCCCCACCTTCTAAACATGACACCCCCTCCCACCTGTTGCGTCTCACTCGTTGAATACTCCACAGCAACAAGTGCAAAACATTTAACACATTTTTGCTCTTGAATTTCTTCCATCCAAGAGTTGTAATTTGTATTGTATTTTCATCAAACTAGAACCAGAAGAAGTAAGCTACCGTACCTAAATAGTAATAGGATCGGTTGCGATGGGCTGACGCTAGCTAATGAGTCAGGGGCACAGATAACGATTAACGAATTGTAAGATATCAGTGTTGGTAAGTTCCTGCAAGAAAGGGACTAAAAGACGCAACGAATGTACATCTCGTGATCATAGCTGGGAATGCGAAACTTCGTAGTCGATTGAGGGATGATCGTTGCTATTAGTTTATTAATTTTGTATTAATTTTATGAAAACATTTTACTTACAATCTTCCATTTTAAGTCTAAATATTTGTACGTCAAGTGTGTTTTCCATTGGAAACATTTATTTTATTGATTTACTTAAAATTATTGTGATAACATGATTAATTCTCTGAAAATTTCCCCAAAATAATAATTTGTACTTGATCAGCATAATGAAATAACAATAACAATAACAAAACCAATAACCGTCCAAATTCAGTGTTATTTATGAAAGTGTAGGTATAGACAAAATAAACTAGTTTTTTTATGGTAGTCAAATTGACATCTTGGTTTTGCTCGCAACGTTCATCCTCTTTACCATTTTCATTCCCAGCCCCTACTCGAAAGAAGTTTATTCGTACGCCACTGCATAACCATGAAGTTCGTTCTTACGCCACTAATAACCAAGGTCTAGCAGCTAAATATTAGGACTGAGAACAGCGCCCGTCTAAAGTGAAGAGCCACAGCCGGTCGAAGTCAAGCATTTTATTACATTTTTTCGTCATGGTGTCAATTGATTGATTGATCAAGTGACTGGCGGTGGGCGTAGTCTGATGAAGGGGGGGGGGGGGGTGATGAACCTAACTGAGCACAGCGGGGACCGGCCTGTGCTGGTCAGCTCCAGCCACAGACGAGTCTAAAACATAAACCCCGGCTCAAAAACCTGCCCTGGAGGGGGGGGCTGTAGTTTTGGGTGTTGCTGCCAGCCACAGACCCAACTGAGAGAAGGTTGCCACCTGGTGCATGACTATTATAATATGTTATATTATATATTACCGCTACCGGTATGTAATGTTATAGACTCTGCAAAGAATAATATATTAACCCAAGAATAATAATCATGCACATCGTGTTAGGAAGACGTATATGGCGTGTTTTGAACATCATCATCAAGTCAAGTGCTGCAAGTAACTCATGGTTCGATCTCTCGTCTATCAACGACTTTGACGTTTTTCTAGTATAGAATCATTTTGACCAGGGAGATGTTGGACTTGCATATTTTACATTGTTGGTGATATAATTTCATGAAGTATTAGACAGATCGCATGTATGACGGGGGGGGGGGGGGGGGGGTCAACGATTCAATCTATGTTGATCGGTGGCTATAGGCAATCATGGATGATCCAGCATTTTAATCAGTTTATATAACATATTTTAATTTTTGACATATTATTCAAATCACAATATTTCAATGTTGCGGTGTCACCATTATCAGTGTGTGATGAATATCTAAATCCATGGTGTGATGAACATACAGCATCACTACGACATTTCAAACATATTGTCGTGACTCACAAGTCACAACTCACAAGCCTTAGGATCGATATCCGACGTAATATCTTGTTGAGCGAGCGTAGCGAGCGTCTCCACTTGACTCTTATGGCTCGAATGTCTGTTTTTTTTTTTTTTCTGTTACTGCTTCGATACAGGTCGCACCGTTTCTCTGATCGACCTGAAATTTGCACACATGTACAATCATACCACCTAGGCGGGTTGCTGTATAGTTTTGTGGTAAAATCGTTCAAAAAGTTAAAAAGTTACATTAAAGTTAATCGAAAGTTTTTTTTTAAAAACTAAACGGTGACAAAATCTGAGGTGGCCAATCATTTAGAATGTCCGTCCGATCACGAATATGTTATTTTTATTTTGATCCGATAAGTACCGTAGTGTAGATGGAAATTACATTATAACAAAGTCCCGTTACCATGGCAATGGAAAGTCGCACAGCTTTTTTGGCTCATGATAGCGGTCAAAGGGAGGCTCGGATCGAGTTGAAATTTTGACCATCCGCAAGTTACGTTCCCGATTGAATGCCATTAGTTTTGTGGCAAAATCGTTCAAAAAGTTGTAAAGTTACATTAAAGTTAATCTAAAGTTTTTTTTAAAACTAAACGGCGACAAAATCTGAGATAGCCAAATCATTTAGAATGTCCGTCCGGTCACGAATATGTTAATTTTATTTTAATCCGATAAGTAGTGGAGATAGAAATTACATTTTAACAAAAGTAACGTTGCCATGGCAACGAAAAAGTCGCACAAGAATTCTGGTCACTATGTACTGCCACCTAGAAGTAATCAAGAGTTAAAATAGTTTTCCCAAAGAAATAAAGTCAAGGTCCTCTAGATGGCGGTGGATTTTATCCATTCTCTCCTTACAAATTTTCAGCTAAATCGTATGTAACATTATGGGAATGTCGTACTCGGGTCGTGTTGCACGTACCGGTGCTCGCTCAACAACGCGTCCAACTGAGCGTTTTCCTAGTTATTCACAATCGCAGTGTTGCCAGATTTTTGTTTTGTTTTGTTTTGTTTATTTGGAAAAGGACGCGTCAACCGTTAGGTGTGTACTCTATTATCTGTGGTTAGGTCATAATGCACCACTCTAACCTAGAAGGGGGGGGGGGGGGCATGCTGGTCAGAACCAGCCACGGGAAAGGGTAGGAAAGGAGGTTCTCACGTCGCAGTCGTCATAGTCTTCGTCATTGTTCGTGGTGTCATTGTCGTCATTGTCGTCGAGGGGTCGTCAAGGAAAGGGGGCATGGTCCCCGACGACGATTGCCAGAGCTCGTCTCTATTTTCGGGGAGTAAAATACTACCCTTCATACTAGCTGATGTTTGCGAGGTGGACTTTTTCCAGTTGTTTTGCCAGAGATTGTTGTATTGTATTGTCTGTAGCATAACTGTTAAGCCATTAGGCTTGGTTGGTTGGCTGGAAGTGAATGCAACCTCCCAGCAGTTAATTATTGACATCTTACCACCTTTATAGTAGCAAGTACTTATTTTATGAACCGTCTATCCTTTTCAATAAAAACTGATATAGGCCCTACAAAACAGGTCAATAAATAAAACTAAGAACATATGAATGAATACACAAAAGAAGAAAAAAATTAACTATAGTTTCACAAAATTAATTATAGTAATTATCAATCAAGAATAAGAAAATAATTTCTGATTACTTATTAAAATAACGGATGACAAAATATGTAAAATAAAATAAATTAAAATAAATCAAATGTAAATAATGAAAACGAAAAGAAAAAAGTATCAGAAATGAAAAACGAAACGAAAAATAGTCCTATGGCCATTGTCACAGTCTGTGCTGGTAACGCCTGCTAAAACGTTGGTGTTATTAGTTGGTCGTCGCCAGGTTCCGAGATTAGCTCTCTCTCCACTATCTTTATGTCTTATTGTGACGAATTCCTTGCGTTATAAAACACGATAAGATGTTTCGTGTTTGCTCTTGTTACAAGTATTGACCTTGAAGAGCTAGCGTACGATTAGCGGCGTACACAGGAATATATCACGGGGGGAGGGCAAGATTCCGCACCATGTGATGGAGGGTGTCCCCCACCCCCACAATACAGAGATGCAATCAAATTTCCCAATTTTTAGAATGTTTTGGAAGAATCTTTTCGGATATACTTACTTACAAGTTGTCTTTAGACAAAATCACTTGAATTTAAGCTCTCGTGTGGACAGTTTTCAATATATGAAATTATTTAAATCTTGTAAATACAAATAACTTTAGGATAAAGGGAAGGGGGGTGTAAAGCCTCCGAAACCCCTTTCCCCCCGTTTCGGTCCGGGTAGAATTTGGCCCAGGGAATTCCTCTGTCGCTCGTTAGCGAGGCTCGGGCCAGAACAGAGGCAAAGTCGATCAGTTAGACCGTGATAAAGATAAGATAAGATAAAAAAGTTTAATTCAGTCTTTTTTGTACATGTACATTATAAATTAAACTATGTTTGTATACATCAGATGTATCTATGAACGAGAATCTAATCTTGTTGCAGGAGATCTTACCATGGCAGCTGTCGTCACCTCAGCCCCCGGGCTCGAGGCGGTTCAAGGTCACGGCTGTGGGGGATGTTTCGCCCGGCAACTCTGACCTGCTGGGACTCAACGGGTAATACACTTTCACAACCTTGTCAATAATCTACACATCTCTGAGTTCTGGTTTCATTTAGCAGTTAGTTAGTGTGATTAAAGGGCACACAAAGCTAAGGTTATAATGTCTGATGGTTATTAATTATTTTGTTATCCAAACGAGAGGGGTGTAAGGGGAGACGAGGGGTAATACGGGGAGGGCAGGGGTTGGGGTTCCCCTCACCCCGCGTCGTCGTCGGGGAGGTAGTCAAAGCGAAGGGGTAAATTATGTTATAATAGCAATGACTTTAAGTTTAGTTGATAAAAGTCGTCCCAACGAAAGAATGCAGATGGCTTGAAATGTTTCCCAACATAACAACTTTATCAAACTCTATTCACGCTAGCTCAGCGTGGATACTGGATCTTGCACACGGAGGAACTCTGTGATCTAGCACATATAATTTTTGCTTGCGTTGTTAAAAGATATTTCTCTTTCATTCACAAAGGCGACATTCCATTTACCGGCATTCATACAACCCCCCCCCACTACAAAGCATCTGCTTTCTTTCGTTGGAGCAAGTGTACCTAAAGTTCTGTGCCTTCTACAGGACATCTAACTCCTGGCACTCAGGCGGAATAAGTGGGTGTGTCTTTGTGTCCGAATACCTGGACAAGTTCCGGAGAAACTATGAGAATTCAAAGGAAAACACGGTTTACAAGTGTTTTACAAGCCGATTCTTTTGTCAAATAATAGGCCTACGTTCTTTGTGGGAATAGTTTGGTCGTCCTGTTGGTGGCATGAACTTTACCTGTTGTGTACTTTATAAGTGTGTCAGATTTTATTGGTAAATACCCCTTTAATATTGTGTCAGGTTCTGCGCAAGGTCCTCTAGATCTCCGCCACTGGCGGAGGCTCGTCTAACTCGCTCGTGTGGCCAATCCTCCGCTAGGCGGAGATCCAGCAGACCTTGGTTCTGCGTATAGAGCTGCGCAGTGCGCAGTGTAGCCTAGTGTTACAAAGAGGGGTAAATGATTGACAAGGTTGTGTTACTAAACGACCTTGAACTTTCCCCAGCCCGGACGAACCTCAACTAACAACGTCACAGTGGACGGGGTGAGCTACACCGTGACCTTGACGGACAACGGGAGGGATGGAGGAACTGGACAGGCTATCGCCGGCCGTCTACAGAGATGTGAGTTCAAGTCCTCAAGTTGTAGGGCGATAAGACTTGTTTAGAGATAACATGTAACGAGCTTGAGGTGTGTGCAAGCAGTCACGTCCTGGTAGAACGTAGTAACCAGGTGCAACCGAGTAGAGAGAGAGATTAGTCTAGAACAAGCTAACCTATCTGAGAAGATGGAGCGGTATTGTAGTTGAGAATTAGTGGCACAGATGACAGAATACTACAATTGATTGAATAATACACTTGACAATTAGTTAATTAGTTATTTAGGCGCACAATTAATGAGTTAGATTTTCAACTGTGTTGTCTTGTCCTTGTCACCAGACCAGATCAGGACGCAATGAGAGTTGTCTGGTGGTGGGAGGGGGTGATGTTCAACTCTTCCTGAAGCTGCACAGATCTATTGCTTTGATGACGTAGACTAGCTGGCGGACTTTCTTGGTAAAGTCGCCAATATATACACAAATCTCGCCATGGACAATGTGCGACCTCTTCACGAGAATGTACCGCACACTTCAGAATGCTAAATTAAATAGACGGTTCGCCGTTCATCATCAGGCCTACAATTGAAAAACTAGTTGCAGTCTTATTATAATAGGGTGTGTAGGTGCTGGCTTATGGTATACTCATAATCTACCCCTATTGGTTATTCCTATATAAACACCCTTGAACATACCGGTCCCCCAACCTGAGACGGATCAAGTTATCCAAGGAGAGCTCTCCAACAAACTATTCACCACTTTTGGGAGATTGTACTCGGATTTTCCACTCCTGGAAAATACACTTTCAGGATTTTACACCTTTGGATTTTTAAACTTTTAGGTATTTACACTTTTGGGGAATTGAATTGTAGACCTAATTCAAAATTTTGTACTTCCTGGGAAATTACATCTGCGGGATTTTAAGACTTCCGCCTTCTGTTTTGTATTGAGTTAGTTAGTTAGTGTTGTTTTAGGGCACTCAACAGTAGAGTTATCAGTGCCCATGTTTTGTATTGAGTAATGGCAACTCGGCAGCAGTGATTCTAGCTGTGGAGACTACAACTGTTACATATTTTATCTACATTGTTATGTAGGATATAGATAAGGATAATAAGAAGTGTGTACTCACGTAATAAGCTTCAATCATAAGTTTATTATCACTTTATATTCAAGTTAGACATTTTATATTCCTAGGCTCTAGTCAAGTGGTGCCAACTGTCACGCCACAACTCTGAGAACATATTAACTTACTTTCGCAGGTTGACCAACACTTTAGAGAGTGCACATATGTGACATGCCCCTTTTTTTTTTTTTTTTTAAAGGTTAATTATTGTCATATTATTTTAACTAGTAATGAAATTATCTAGATTCAAATCTGTTATTATTACTGTTATTATGTTGAAAATAGCCAACTGCTACAATAAAGAATAACTACTACTACTAACAAAATTATTAATCGTTACTAAATACTTAATTATATATATGATTATTGATGTGACTTTTAACTCTTAACTGATCTTCTCATCTTGTAACTTGTCATTCCTCTTGAAACGGAGTGGAACCTGACTATCGTCACTTCTTGTGGTTTTCGTAGCCTGGCATCCTGCGGACTGCTAGTGGGGGATTCTTCGTAAAGACTTCGAACGTTCGTACAGATTGATGTGATTTTTTGTGAGGGTT